>JAYMTP010001114.1:0-26332 GCA_036897365.1 Geranium brycei | reverse complement strand
CGGTTTCGGTTAACCGATAAAACCGACCGAAATTTACGGTTAACCGAAAGTCCGGTCTCAACCAAATTCCGGCCGGTTTCAGTTTCAAAATTTGAAAACCGGACACGACCGGTTCGATTTTTGATTTGAGCCGTCGGTCCCAATTAACCGTATATGGACAGCCCTGACTACGACGATGTGGATGTAGCAGGCGAAAACGGAGAGAACTTGAAGAGAAGAAGCAGTACCGCTTGCATCGTCGATTTGTTACTACCAGTTGACATTCCTCTTCCCTCTAACATTTCGGTCAAGTTTAGTGTGACTTTGGAATATGACTTATTTGAAATTTAAGTTTAATTTTCATAAACCAATACAAGCTAAAGTAATATATAATAAAATAAAATTTAAAAAATTGGGTCCAAAATATAAATTTTTTAATTTCGAGCTTGATTTTATTTTGAAACCAAACTTAGGCTCCGATAAATAAAAATGTGAGCTTTCTTTTTATATTTGAGTTTAAATCATATTTGAAAGTTAGATGTTAACCCAACTAGTTTTTATAAAAAAACATTAATGGCATAAATATAAGGTTTAATTTAAATTTGGGTTGAATTATAATATAAAAATGTACTAAATTTAATAAATAAAAAGGAAAATACTTTTTAAAAATAAATTGATGGCCTAAAATATAATTTGGGGTATTATTATTTGTGCAGCTTTGTGTAATTGCCTAAATCGGCCAACCCTAATGTTGAGAATAATTCATGTTTTATTGAGCAAAAACTGTTTTGTAACAAAATCATTAAAGGACATGCATTAACATGACCTGACATTTAATAAATTTCTTAGTTTTCAAAATGACTTCATCACTAGATAAATATTCAATTACGTAATATTTTATAATAAAATAAAAGAGATCTTATTCCTGACAACCTAGAGAAGTGTCTTACAATTTAAAAATAATGCAAGAGAATATAACTAGACAAGTGTCATACTAATAACATCTTCTTAAGTTTTTTTTGGTCTGCACATAACACTTATCTAGATTGTCTGGGAATAAAAGCTCTTTTATCTTATTATAAAATGTACTTGGATTTTTGTCTAGAATCAAGTTTATTTTAAATGGTATGAAATTTATATAAGAAAGAGCATCCACATATTAATATGAGGAAATTATACTTAATCATTGGGAACTTATGTGTTGTGAAAGATAAATTCCTGACAAAATCAAAATATATATGACAAAAAAGATTACTTAATTCTAAGTAATCTGAAACTGTGATACGAAAGTTAACTAACTTCATATTTAATGTTAAACATTAATTGAAACAAGAGAGTAAGACTACAAGCAATTATATAAACCAACTAAATTTTTTAGGTTACATAACTCTACAAATTCTTTTATTTATTGCACAACATTTTGTGATATCAAATGTATCAATATTATTATATTAACACGACTCAATGTTTCAGTTAACTATTTGTGCAGGTGACTCACTTTAATAAATTTCTTAGGTTCGAAAAATACTTGACTACTAGACAAAAATTCAATTACATATTATAATATAATAAAATAGATCCTATTAGCTAACAACCTTGACAAGTCTCATTTAAAAAGATGTAAGAAAGTGTTATTAGACAAGTGTCATACTAATAACATTTTCTTGAGTTCTTTATGGATTACAAATAAATAACATCTGTTTAGGTTGTGTGGAGTAAGAGTTCTTTTATCTTATCATAAAATGTAATTGTATTTTTATCTAAAAACTAGGAAATTTATTAAATCTGTATAAGAAATAACATCCAAATAAGAAATTTATTAAATCTCTATAAGAAATAACATCCACATAGAAATATGAGGAAAATATACTCTCTTTGAAAGCTTATGTATTGTTTGGGACAATATGGATTCTAATCAAAATCAAAATATATGGATTTACAATAATCGAGAAAGAAGTAGATCTTAGACCAATCGAATTGGTTCAATTCTCATATTTAAATTTAATTATTGTTTATTACCAGTCCGAGCCAAATTAAGTTGAATTGATTTCAAATCAATTCAGGGGTATATTTGTCCATTTCTATTATAAAAAATAAGTATTTCGGCTAAATTCTAATTTTGTTAGAGCAAAGTATAAAAAATACAATTAACTGACTTCAATTTAAACATTTTATTATTATATTTAAAGTAAAGTGTTATTATAATATAAACAACTTGTAATTAACCCATATTAATTATTTATATGATATACCAAGAGAATATTAATGATAAATTACAATAGAGACAAATACAATTGCAATTTGTGAATGAAATTGTTGGCCATGAAGAAAAACGGAGTATATATTTAAAAAAAAAAGAGAAATCAAAACAGTGTCGAGACGTCTGTAAACAGCTGAAAATTCCAAGGAGAAGAAGAGATCAGCGTCTCTCTCCTTCGCGATTTCGATTCTGCAACTCGTCCAGGTAACTTGTACCACAGCGCTTTCCGTTTTCGCGGCTTCTCTGGTTTTTGATTGATGTGAATCGAGCTGTTTTTTGGGGTAATTTGGTGCCAGTGGCTCGGAAAGCTTGATTTGGAGCAGATATGAAGGAGAGAAGAGAGAGGAAGGACAGGGCTGCGAAAGCAGCACCTGGTGGAGCCCTCCCACTCATTCTGGACATTGATGACTTCAAGGTGAGTTTTGGGCTTTGTTTTGGTTGATTGTCCATGCGTAAATTGTAGGTTGTTTTGATTCCTTGGTTGTTAATGTGAAAGTTTTGCATGTCTGAGGTAAATTTTAGGGAAATTTTTTAGTTTGGAACTGTTTAGTTTTGTTTGACTGATTGTTTGTGTAAAAATGCCTCGATTTTTGTTTGAATGAAGTAATTTTCTGGAAAATTTTGATAATCATACACTTTTCCTTGACAAAAATGCCAGGGAGAATTTTCATTTGATGGGTTATTTGGGAACTTGGTGAACGAGCTGCTCCCGGCTTTTCAAGAAGAAGAAACAGATTCATCAGAAGGACATGGAGAAGGTATGGCAAATGGGCATCACAAGAGAATGCCATCGGATTTGCCCAAAACATCGCAAGGACCTTCAACTCCTTTATTTCCAGAAGTAGATGGTCTCTTGTCCCTTTTTAAAGATTCTTACAGGGAGTTGATTGATCTTCGGAAGCAGGTTTTTCTTTCTTTCCATGGATTGTTTGTTTGTTGGACTATTCAATAAGAATTATAATAAAAGCCATTGACTTTTTTTTCTTTTGCTGATTTTCTCTTGGTTCTTAGATTGACGGAAAGCTTTCCAATCTCAAGAAGGAGGTTTCTGTTCAAGATTCCCAGCACCGCAGGACACTTGCTGAGGTTTCTTAACTGATATTCTATCAATTTAATTTTTTACTGAGGCTCCTTTACCAATGGTCTATCACCTTTAATAAATTTGATCTTTATTGAATTATTATATCATATAATGAATTTGAAATTGTTTTAAATGACATTTAGGGCAAGAAATTAGAGTATAGTTTTCACTAATATCTAAATCCTTATTACTTCAGCTGGAAAAAGGAGTTGATGGCTTGTTTGTTAGCTTTGCGAGGTTGGATACTCGTATTTCTAGTGTTGGACAGACTGCTGCAAAGATAGGAGATCATCTGCAGGTAACTTTAGTTCCTTCCTCAGTCACTATTTTCATTATATGGTGTTTACGTTTTTGCATTATCTATTTTCTTCTCCCCTTGTCAGAGTGCAGATTCTCAACGAGAAACCGCTAGTCAAACAATAGAGCTCATAAAGGTAACAACAGTATGTTGAGACGTTGAGTGTATGCTACCCTTTGCTTGGAATACATTAACAAAAAAAGATATTGACCTTGTTCCTGCAGTACCTGATGGAATTTAATGGCAGCCCAGGTGACCTTATGGAACTGTCACCTCTATTTTCTGATGATAGTCGTGTTGCTGAGGCTGCTTCAATTGCACAAAAACTACGTAAGAGGATTTGCTGACACAAAATCTAGAAGTGATCTTTTATATTGTCTGTGGGCATTTTGGATTCTTTCTTTAGCTACTCGTTTTTTTATTTCTAAATGAAATAACTCCTGTTCATCCTTTACCTGGCTACATATAATTGTCTATACTCACCTCATGTACCGATGATGGAATTGTTTTTCGGGCCAATTCAAATATTAGACACCCTTTATGCTCCATTCGTGGATAATAATGTTTGCTGTTTTTTTTTTAATTGTCAGAGATCCTTACAAACTGTTTTTTTTTGTGAATTGGTTGTATTTTTTGTTATAGATGAGTATATTGCAATGAGAGGGTAAAAGCATTTAGAATGTAAAAGAAAAACTATATTTTGTCTTTAGTAGATGGACCAGGTCCTGTCAACAATTCCAGAGCAATTGTATTTTATTTCTGTAGTGAATGAATTTGTTCATTGTGGATATGTTCTATATGCTTTGAGAGAGGATAAATGAAAATTGTTATTTCTTAAAGTTGAAGATTCATTTTAGGGGTTAATAACTTCTCTTACAATACTCTTTCACTTTTCAACCTACATCAGTAACTATTTATCTACATGCTATTTCTGTCAATTTTTAGGGGCCTTTGCTGAAGAAGACGTTGGAAGCCAAGGCATAGCTGTTTCATCAGTTACTGGAAATGCTACTGCTAGCCGCGGGTTAGAAGTTGCAGTCGCTAATCTTCAGGACTACTGCAATGGTAGTCTCTTTTTCAGTTGTTCTCTTGATTAATATGATTAATTGTTCTTTCGCTTAATCACGCGAATGACAATCAGTTTATTCTTCTTAGTGGTCAAATAACCGTTGGTAAAATCCTGACTACATAAGTGTGCAATAATTTTTTTAGTCCATTGTGCATGGTTTAAGTGATAATGCAGTGGCATAAATTTAGGCAGCTCTTAGATTTAAATTTTCCCAATCCAAATAAATGAAAAGGAACACATTTCTTAAAAGTAATTTTAAGATTGAATGAAAGTTTGAGACCAAAGTATGCTAGTGTATTATTGCTATGGAAATATATATTTATGTTTGGGGGGGCAGAGGTTTGAGGTATATAAGTGTCTCGTTCAAATTGGCATTTTATTACCATTTTTTTATCCTTGAAATGTAAAGAGAATACTAATTCTTTCACTTTTACCCTGCAGAATTGGAAAATCGATTGTTGTCTCGATTTGATGCAGCATCACAAAAGAGAGAGTTGTCTACCATGGCAGAATGTGCTAAAATTTTATCTCAGGTAATACCGTGTTGGACGTTTCTGTTCAGTATTTTTGTAATTTTGACTGTGCACTACTAAGTTTATGGTGTCAGTAAATTCCCTCTTGACGTACACAGTCGTGCATACAAATGCATCTTTTGCATTTTCATCTTTCCTTGTGGGAGTTTAATGCTGATCACCAAAAATAATTTAAAGGCTGTTCAAATTGTCACTTATAGTTTACACTAAACACGCAGTGTCTTTCTAATATTGAATGATATCTCTCTTACATTACATTTGGCAACCTCTATCCCTAAAAAGCACAACCTCTTCTCCTAAGAAGTATTTTAACAGATCCAACTCTTGCATGAAGCCTAGACTAAATGTAGGTTACAACATTCAAGTCTAGTTTATGAAAGAACAATATGCTAGGGAAATTGCAATAAGGTTTGTTTTTATTCTGTTTTATTTCCCCCATTCTTACAAATTTATGATGAAACATGCATTTCTAGCATTATATACGTAAGACATTTTTAACTGCTCTGCATTTTGTCACCTAAATGTGATATATTTGCATGCTCATTAATGCTGCTGTTGGTAAAAATACTGATGCTACAGGAATCACTGAAATTATGTAAAGTTCTATTCAATTAACTTCTCGCGTGGATCACACAGGAGATGAAAATTAATTCGGGATAGTATTTGTATTATATTTTTGTTATTTCTTTCACTTTTGGTGTTTTATTGATTCATCATCATACTGAAATGATAATTTGAATGTAAGTGCTCCAATTGAATGAAGATTGACGAACCTGATGTAATTGCAAAGGAATCTTTAGAATATCTTGCTGGTGGTTAGTCCTTTCCCTTATCATGTCTGTTAATTATCAATGCAGTTTAATAGGGGTACCAGTGCCATGCAACATTATGTGATAACACGACCAATGTTTATGGATCCGGAAGTCATGAATGCAGACACCAGATTGGTCCTAGGAGACCATGGTTCCCAACTTAGTCCTAACTATGTTGCTCGTGGCCTCTCTACCATGTACAGAGAAATCACAGGTTTTGAGGACTACCTTTGAGCTTAATTTATGGTTGGAAGGAAATTAAGAAAAAGTGATTATTTCACCACTTGTTTGGTATCCTAACTATCTTCGATTTCTCCATTTTGTCATCATATGGATTTAGCGTATCCATCTATATGGTTTAGGATCACCCAAACTATGTGGGTCCAGTGTAGAAGTGGATTTACTTCTATCTTTAAAATCCACCAAACCATAGGCTTAATTTCCTTACATAGTTGAATTCTTCTTAGTATTGATATACACCTTTGTTGATTTGTTCTGTAGATACTGTACGCAAAGAAGCAGCGACAATTATGGTTGTGTTTCCATCTCCTAATGAAGTCATGTCAATTTTAGTTCAGGTATGCTGATAGGAAGTATGCTTGTTGTCCTTAATGATCTTCAAGTTATTGTATACAGTTTTATATATAAATCATCCCAAATTGGTTGTTGATCCCATATTTTTTTGCAAATAATCATTGTCTTACGTAGAGAGTTTTGGAGCAACGAGTTACTGCACTTCTGGACAAATTATTAGTGAAGCCATCCCTGAATCTACCTTCTCCAAATGATGGTGGCCTTTTACTAGTAAGTACAAAATTCCCTGGTTAAGTCAATCCCAGTTTTAAGTCATGACTATATATATTCATGTAATTTATATTTTACTTGTGGCTTCAGTATCTTAGAATACTAGCAGTGGCATATGAGAAGACGCGAGAACTTGCTAGGGATCTACAAGCTGTTGGATGTGGTGACTTGGATATTGAGGGTAAGTAATTAACATAAAATTTCCGGTTCCCATTTCCATTTTGTATACAAGTTATTATTACTTTTCTTTTTGCGGGCTCCGTTTGGTTCAACTGGCAAAACTTCTTATTATCGGACAGGAGAGCAGGGGTTGAATCTCATTCACCTATGGATTGGGTGGTTTGGGGGCAAAGGGATAAAACACTACTCTCATGGCATAGCTCACCTTTCACATTCCCTCCCACAAAAAAGGCTATAAGAATAAAAATAAATAAACACGTTGAAATGCATTATCAATCCAGCCTTGGCTAAAGTTATGACGGGTTTTGTTGTGATTAAAATTATGTTAGAAATTGGCTAGCAACAATTAGGTATGATACTTCCCTTTCATCATGTGTATGATTGTCTCTTGAAGGAGATGGAGCTGAGCATGCTTTTAGCTACCATTTGAGAGTTAACAGCTCAGGCCACTTGCAATGGATTTAAGGAACTTCCTTTGCCTGGGAAGAACTACTGGTGTACCGGATGGGATAGAGAGTATAACAAGATATTAACTTGCATTTATAAAATAACAATATTTTTCTGAGGTAGTATTTAGTGTGGCCCTTCTACGGACGTCTAAACTCTAGTAAGGTAGAGACATAAAGTTATGAATATAAGGTTTTTCGTCCTCCCATCTTGAGAAACTTCTAGTATATATATTTTCCTCCACATTTTGGGAACGATGCTCACAATGCTGGTTTTACATATGCTTTTCATCCTCATAATATTCCTTTCCTGAAATCACCGTCCTATGATCCATGGTACTTGAATGTTTTAATAGCAGATTCTTGTCTCTTCAGGTCTCACGGAGTCTCTGTTTTCTGCTCATAAAGATGAATATCCTGATAATGAGCAGGCCTCTCTGAAACAGCTATATCGGGCTAAGGTCTTTATTAATTTGCATTTTGCAATCAAATCACTTCTTGATTGAGGTTACAGCTTCACTTTATACATTTGATGTCTTGGTAACAGGCATAAATCCTTTCTGACATGCAGATGGAAGAATTGAGCGTTGAGAGCCAACAACAATCTGAGTCAAGTGGGACCATTGGGCGCTCAAAGGGAGCTTCAGTAGCATCTCCACAAACACAAATATCTGTTACTGTAGTGACAGAGTTTGTGCGTTGGAATGAAGAAGCAATCGCCAGATGCAATGTGTTCTCATCTCAAGTTTGTGTTTTTTCCTGTTGATACTATGCAATGGTGGTTAAAAAAATAAACATTTTGATGTTCTGATGAAGAGATTGATGGGGGTGTAATAATATTAGCATTATGATTAACATTTTGATTTCTAAATCATGCTCTCATAAGTGGTAACACCATGATCCGGTGAACAACAAAAGCAACACCAATTTAGATTTTTCTGGTGCTCTGTTATAACTTTTCTAATATTTATATTAATTTGTTCCCATCACCTTTTTGTACAGCCTGCTATCCTTGCATCTAACGTGAGAACGGTGTTCACTTCCCTCCTAGAACAAGTATGTTAAATAAAATATGGGTATAACAGGATTCATGCAACGGCTACTGAAATGTTCTTTATATGCAGGTTAGTCAATATATAACAGACGGACTTGAACGTGCTAGAGTCAGCTTGACTGAAGCTGCAGCTTTAAGGGAAAAGTTTGTGCTGGGAACAAGTATGAGTAGAAGGGTCGCTGCTGCAGCTGCTTCTGCTGTAATTACCTCTCTCTACTGCCTTTCTAAATTTGGTAGCAGAAGATGTATCTCTAATATGAGCATTGGCCAATATGTAGGCGGAAGCTGCTGCTGTAGCTGGTGAAAACAGTTTCAAATCTTTCATGGTTGCTGTACAACGCTGTGGTAGTAGTGTGGCTTTAGTTCAGCAAGTATGTGGTCACATTTATGCAGCCTACCTTGTATAACAATGACCTCGTGATATGGAACTTTAATAAGTTTGACCTTTTTTTCTTGTAGTACTTTGCAAATTCTATATCTAGGCTTTTACTACCAGTGGAAGGAGCACATGCTGCTGCATGTGAAGAAATGGCGACAGCGATGGCCTGTGCAGAGTCAGCTGCCTATAAAGGGCTTCAACAATGCATTGAAACAGTAATGGCTGAGGTTGGTTACTGAAAATTATATTTTTAGATGCTAGGGAATCTACACGAGAGATTGTAAGCATCTAGTTTGGGGCTGGTGCCGGCCATTGTTAATTATTATTAAATAAGTTTCCAGATATGTGCATTTGTGCGTTGCTCATTCCTTTATCACCTCAGCTGAGATGCTGTTTTTGCATGAAAAAAATCCTGTGCAGGCGGATCGGTTGCTGTCTGCTGAACAAAAGGCAACAGACTATCGGTCACCTGATGATGGAATGATTCCTGATCATCGCTCAACAACTGCCTGCGCCAAGTATGTGCAGATTGATATTTATGCATTGTGGATTTATAGATCAGGTTTTCTGAAAATTCATTAAATGTGATGTTGATCCATTGTGTTTCCGGGGCATGGGAAATATGCATGTTGTTCTTGATACATGTTCTCGTTGCACTTAAACAGTCTTCAACCTTTCAAACAGTTCTGTAACACGTTCTTCTCTTGGCCAGGGTTGTGGCATACCTTTCCCGTGTCCTTGAATCTGCTTACACTTCGCTTGATGGTCTCAACAAACAAGCGTTCTTAACTGAATTGGTATGTTATTTCGTTTGCTGAGGTTTATTTATATTGTTTTGCAACTTCAGCATCCCAAATTCCCAATTTCTCATTTCCTTTGCTGGGGCCATGGGTGTTCGTGTGCAAATAACTTCCAATGGTTGCCTGTGAATTAATTTTTCTGAGCATGCATTTATCTTTTTTTTATCAAACGCATGCATTTATCTTGCTTTCTTCTTTTCTTTCAATAATTGGAACTGTCAAAGCAAAGAGCAACAATGACTATTTTTGAACCCCAAAACACAACCTTATATAAATAAGGAAAGAAGCATCTTCTTTGTAGACAAATATGGAAAGAAGCATCTTCAATAAATCACACATAATTAACTTCCTGAATAAGAAAGTTTTATTTTTGATCAGCTAATACTTATTTTGGGACATCCAATTTAGAATGAAGACAGTACCTGGTTGCATCAGATCAATTTAATTGCACTAAGGAATGTATTCTCTGTATTGTTTTTCAGATATTTTTTCTGTAATTATAATTGATACAATATTTATTTGCCTCCCTTCCTGTAGGGAAATCGCTTGCATAAAGGACTGATTAATCATTGGCAAAAGTTCACTTTTAATCCCAGGTAAATGGCCTTGGTCTAATCTTTCACCGCTTACTACATTTATGTTAAGTATACTCCTCTCTCTTAAATAGATGCTGTCATTGTTGTTATTTATTGACTATTACTATCACGTTGAAGCAAAATAATTTTATCATACACAATTTGGTTTACTATACAAGATGAGAAGGGAAAGGGAGGAGGTGGAAAAGTTTTCTCTTATTGGGGATGAAGTGGTGTAGGTATAGGTTTGCAACTCAGCAACTATAAAAATGCCAAATATATAGAAACATCGGCCATTTTGTGTTGGATCTACACCTTAAATCAACTATATGATGCAGTTTGGTTTGAGATACAATTTTCTTATTCTCTTTTCTTCATACAATTCCAAACCAAACAAAGGCTCAGAATGTATGGGCGTGAATAATTTTTTCTCAATTTTATATACATGTATAATATCCTTGACTGGTCTTTAATTTTAAGTTTCTGGATTGCAAGATCTTTTCTGTTTTTTGCTAAATTGTTATCAATTATAGTGATATCCTTCAGCCTTTGACACACAAATTAGTAGGTGTAAAAGTTAATACTTTTGTTATACAATTGCATTACATAGTCTACATAGTTATGTGTACAATGATGGTCTTAACCAAATAGGAAACAATATCTCATTAATTCTCTAGATCCCTAATCGATTCTCTAAACCCCTAATTGATTTCTCACTCATTTTATGTTAGGGTCTTTGCTAATGGCTTGATTTTACAAATTATAGGCTTCATCTGAAGTTGCACTTTGCTGCTAAAAATAATAATACATGGAACATGTGGAACTTAATTATTTAATTTAAAATGTATTGACAGTGATATGAGCATGCATTGATAGGTTACTTCCTGAAATAAATAAGAAAATTCATTATGGAGTTCATGATTTTCTTGTTATTCATGTAAGTATTTCTCGTTGGAATCTAGTGAGAAACATTCATTTCATGGTACACAATAGAAGTTTCTGGCAACTTGATGGGTAAATCCATATAACCATGCAAACTTCCTTATGAAGTGAGGTAAAAAAATTGTAACCATGGAGTGAACTATTTTTGACATCACGCTAACAGCTGCTTAATATTTTCTTTTGCATTTGTTTGGCATCACTTAGACTTTTTCATTTAAATGACAATTGGTTGTATCAAATTCCTATTTCTCTTCATTTTGTAGTGGAGGATTGCGGCTGAAACGTGACATAACCGAGTATGGAGAATTTGTACGCAGTTTTAATGCTCCTTCAGTTGATGAAAAATTTGAATTGCTTGGCATGTAAGTTGCAATGCAAAACAGTAGTAAACTCTCCGAAATTTATTTTAATGTTTCCTCGATCACCGCACTCCAATCTTAATTATTTTTTTCTCGTCCAGCCTGGCCAATGTCTTCATTGTTGCCCCCGACAGCATTTCTACTTTGTTTGAGGGTAGTCCCGCTATCAGGAAAGACGCCCAAAGGTATACCTCATATATTTGTGACTGATTCTTATAGAGAAAAATCAAATGGCAAAAAGGTGCCCTATTATATGACACTTTTGCAAAATGGTGTTGTGTTGTTTGCATTTTTTTGTTGTTGCAAAATGTGTATATTTGTATAGAAATGACAAAATTTCCCCTGAAATTAATAATTAAGACTTTTATAACATAATTTAAACAAATAAAATTTTACAGGTTTATTCAACTTAGAGATGATTACAAGTCTGCAAAGCTTGCTACGAAACTCGCTTCCCTGTGGACAAGCTGATGAACAGCTCTGCGCTTTCATGGAATGCCAAGAAGTTTGCGCGCCATCTTCGACTGTTCTTTGTGCACTGAGTCGAAAAGAACTAAACAGCTGATGGCAGTGCTGGGAAAGGGCTGTGGACCAAAAAGGACTAGACTGTTGTATAAGTTCTTGTTCTGTTTAACTGTCAACTTATCATCTTAGAGTAGGGACAGCTTCTGTATAATTTAATCTTAACCTATAATTAAGCCATATTATCTCTATCCAGTTCCTTAACATAGCACAACATCATATCAATGGACCATGTAAAATATGACTATAGGCTATAGCCATGTGTCATGGGTTCGCGGCCTGTGCGGAGAGGCGCCTCTTTGAGCAGACCGTGCGACACTTAGGTGTGGATGTGACAAATCTGCACGGCCTGTGCGTAGAGGCGCCCCTTTGAGCAGACCGTGCGACACTTAGGTGCGGATGTGATGAATCTGCTCGTACCCAAGTAAGTTTATAGGGGTGTTTGAAAACACCGTGCAAAGCAAATAGGGACGACGATAATAAGAAAGAGGCGACTTATTATGTAAAGCTACTACTTTACATTAATAAGCAAAGCTAACTAAATAATAGCTTATTAGCTCACAAACATACATCAAACAAAAGCGTTACTCCAACAAAAAAGAGGAAGACTCATAACTAAGTTCATAAATCAGTACATCTAACGTCATTCTCACATCATTATCCCCAACTTCGATTTTGCACTCAATAATTATTATTATTTTGTTCACGTAGCTCTAACTTTTAAAGTAAAATGACCAAAATGTCCTACTAATTCTAATTTGAAATTTGAAATCAAGCTGATTTGAGCAGTTCAAATTAAAAATTAATTTTTATTTATTTGATATATAATCAAATATTATCATAAAAATAAAATTAAACACTTTTTGTTATTGCATCTCAAAGTAATTCAAACTCGTAAGGTTTAATTAGTAATGGTAAGTTGTTAACAAATTCGGTAAGAAATTCATGTATTCGGTACATAGTTATTTCAATTTTTTAAAATTAAATTTCATCTAATTATTTTTATTCAATATCTAGAAGTTCATACATTTAATTATCTAACATATTTAAATTAAATATCTTTAATAAGTCAGAAAAAAAAAGAAATTCCTCTAAGAAATTAAAATAATTTTCATTTTTACTTCCCTAAAGTACCCTTACGAACCTCCCCCGAATACTATTTTCCAACTCAGAAACTGATATCGTGAAATGTGAAATAATAATAAATAAAATTAAATAAAAAGTAACAAAAATCACACATTCTGAGTTTCTCGAGCTATACGGAGAGGTGATGAGGCCACTGGTTTTTTCAGAGACCAAGTACACAGAAACTGTGGAAGAAAGATAGATTCTGAGAGAGAATCAATCAATTAGGGTTTTGAAGTTGTGAGGTAGTGATCAAGTGTGGATTAGGCTCTCTCAATCAGGCTTTTTCAGGTACATGATCAACTTTTTAGGGTTTTGTTTTCTCAATCAGGGCTCTTGATTAGGGAGGTTTAGGGCGAGACGGTAGCGAATTTGGGAGCGTCGTGACGCTGGTGGTGGTGGCTGTGGTGAATTTAGATTGATTTCTGGTGTTCCTGACTGGTTTCAATGGGGAGCACCGGTGATGCAGACCGTAAACGGCGTCATTTCAGCTCGGTATCGCCTACTTCTGCTGCTGGTACCAAAAAGCAACAGCCCTTCTTGCGATCTTCGGAGGATTCAAAGGTCTCATTTTGCAACTGTGGGCTGAATTGTTATTTTACCAATTTGTGAATTTCTAATTTTCTATTTACTTATTGTTATCATGAATTTGTGCTGAACTGGGATTTTTGTGGTTTTGAAATTGAGATCAAGATACTTTAAGAAATTGAAGTTGATTTGTTGGTTTTGTTTTGTGTAAGTTTTACATTCCAAATGTTGGCGTTCTTGCTTTGCATGCACGTATTTTTGTGCTGAGTTGAATGGTTAGATCGTGTGAATATTTGGTAGGAGGTGTATGATTGTTGTCGTGATAGAAAGGTGTGATTTTGATGGTTGGGATGATATATTTCATCTACTGTTTTGGTATCATGAACGTGTTTTGAAATGGAATGTTTATTGTTTAAACGTTAAGGATTTAGACAGACATACTCATTAGGCAAATTTAATATTTTCTTCGCTTAGTTTTATGGCAGTTTCGCAGCTTGAGCGTTACTAGCTATTGTTGTTTTGCATGAATTTTTGGGGATGAGCCAAGTCATTTAACAATTTGTGAATTTCTATTTACTTATTGTCATCATGAATTTGTGCTGAACTGGGATTTTTGTGGTGTTGAAATTGAGATCAAAATACTTTGAGAAATTGAAGTTGATTTATTAGTTTTGTTTTTTGTAAGTTTTGCATTCCAAATGTTGGCGTTCTTGCTTTGCATGCACATGTTTTTGTGCTGAGTTGAATGGTTAGATTGTGTGAGTATTTGATAGGAGGCGTATGATTGTTGTCGTGACATAAAGGTGTGATTTTGATGGGTTGGGATGATTTATTTTATCTACTGTTTTGGCATCATGAACGTGTTTTGAAATGGAATGTTTATTGTTTTAAACTTTGAAGATTTAGATAGAAATACCCATTGAACAAATTTAATATTTTTTTGGCGGTTTCACAGCTTGAGCGTTACTAGCTATTGTTCTTTTGCATGAATTTTTGGGGATGAGCCGAGTCATCTAAAATCGTGAACGTGTTTTTGTGGTGAGTTGAATGGTTAGATCGTGTGAGTATTTGATAGGAGGCGTATGATAGTTGTCGTGATAGAAAGGTATGATTTTGATGGTTGGGATGATTTGTTTTACCTATTGTTTTGGCAACGTGATCGTGCTTTGAAATGGAATGTTTATTGTTTAAACTTTAAAGATTTAGATAGAAATACCCGTTGAACAAATTTAATATTTTCTTCGCTTAGTTTTATGGCAGTTTTGCAGCTTGCGTGTTACTAGCTGTTGTTTTGCATGAATTTTTGGGGATGAGCCGAGTCATTTGATGTTGTGATGGCTTGCATTTAACTGTTTTTGTTTTGTGGTTAGTTATTCGTTTTCTTTTTTACTTATATCCGTTATAGCCATTGAACGCATGGCATGTGATATTTTTTTCTACAGGATTTAATGAATGATTACTCAGTGCATTTATGTGCTCAAATTTATTACCACTAGTATAACCTTTGGTAACCTACAGGTCTACCGTATGTTTTAACGTCTTCTGAGGCCAAATTGTGACAGGACTTAACTGAAGCCATTTTGATGTCTTATTAATCAATTAAATTCACTGAATTAGTCATACTTGATTGGATTCCATCCATCTTTATTGGTTGGAATTATTGAATACGTGAACGTGGTTCATTTATTGAAGTTTTTTCCCATTCGCCGTAGTAAATATAAATAACTTGCCTTATTCGGCAAAACTATGTGTCAAATTTTCTTTTTTTCCCTTTATGGAAAGTCTTGACCATCAGCCAACCAGCATTCAAGACTCACTCTTGCATCCGTTTTTATCACACAACACTTTCTATCTTGTAGACTACCCACTAAGATTCACTAACTTGGTAACTCCATTTAACGTCATTCACAACCACAAACTCGACCCAAAAAAAAGACGAACCAAAGTTGCCATAGAGTCAAAATTTTCTATAATCAACATACTGCTGGATCATGAGATCTGGTAAAACACAATTTCATGTACCCTAAACTATAGAATAAGGGGAAAGTTGATGCAACTGTGAACTTTGTTCTAGGATCTTGTATCTCTAGATTTTAGATTTAGTCGTTCTGGTGACAATTTTCTTCAATCTTTTGCCAATCAAGATGGAGGATATAACATTTAGTTTTCGATATCATTCTATATCTTTAATTAGATTATGAAGTTCTATATATTTGTTCAAGCAGTTAAAATGAGGAAATTCTATTTGAATCAAATTCTAAATCCTTAGTCTTTCTTAAAGGCATGCCAAGTACGACTTTTGCTTCTCATTTTCAATGATTTACCACGTAGCTTTGCTCTTTCTAGAAGGTTATTTAACTTGAAATGTTTATCTCCTCCTTTTATATTAACATCGCGAGCGAGTATTTTGGAAGAGCGTGTACTTGTAAAATGTGATCAGTTCCTTCATTTCTTTCATCCCATACATTTCTCATATACATGATGGTTGTAAAGGTACTAGTTTGAATCCATGATTTAGTTCTTTATGTTTGCATGCCTTTTTTGTTGACTAGGTTATTGTAGAAATTGTACTTCACCCATAAAGTTTTTGTTGCCCTAATACTAAATTTGGAGATACAACTGTTGCGGTTGGTATTGACTTGACATTTAATTATGATATATTTTGGCCTTGATTAGCAATTTTCTCTTTCCCGTGCTTTCCTTGTTTTAGAAATTGATTACTATAATGTTTTTGTGCTTCTTATTATCATTTTGCTGTTGCTTTAATCAACACTACACTTTGGTTCAGTTGGTTTACCAAATTCTATTGTACAAAATAGACAAAGATTTCTATAAACTACCCCCTCCTCAAGTCTACTTCTGAATTGGTTATGTTGTATTTTGTAATTCAATCTAGGTCCTTGTTCATCTTCTGTTTTATTATTTTTCCTTTATGTTTTGTACTATAATTTATTTTGTAAATAACTTTCCACCTGGTTGGTTTGGAGATGAGTATGCTAAATATTTAATCCTCACTTGCAAAATAGCACAGTTTTTTCTCAAGAAACTATTATTTGTTATAGGTTGCTAAGATTAGTAGCTTATTAACTCTCTTTTTTTTGATGATCTAGCTGAGTACCACAGTTCTTCAATTTCAAAATCTAAAGCTTAATCAGAAATTAGAAGCTCAGAAGGTCGAGCATTTTGCACTTGAGAATAAATTCTCTCAACTGAAGGAGGAACAACAACCTTATAATGCGACATTAACGAAAGTTAACAGGTCTTGGGAAGAGGTGATATCCTCTCTTCAATGTTTTTCTTCATAATTTTCCTCATGATAATCTTTTCTTTTCTATTCATTTCCCGAGTGCTGAGATTTTCTTTGTTTTTTCATTCATAATAGATGGTTAGAGGGCTAGAATCACGTTCTGCTCAAACAAGGGAGGCAAGCAAGGGGCCATACTATAAACAATTCACTTGTTTGGAAGGTGAGTCTCGTATGTTATTTAGCAAACCACTTTAATATGACCATATTAGTTCAAATGGAAATATATTTAGTGAGTTTCTTTGGTCATTCCGAATGATAGTCAAAGACATCGAAAATTCCGTGAAGGAAGGCAAGAAACTCAGTTAGGAGAACCGAAAAGGGATAGAAGCCAGATAAAGTTAATATGAAAAGAAGTGATGAGAAAAGACATGACAATGCATGACTTGAAGAAGGAAATAGCTTTACATGAGATGAAATGAGGGAGGAGAATATGAATTGTAGATATGAAAGAGTGCTATGTTAAACAATTCATGTAGTCGACCCCAACTTTATGTTAAAATAGTTTGTTTATTTGTCGTTCGATTGACTTAGTTAGAACCACATATTTGGTGTATGTATTAGATTTATATATGTACATGGTTATGGATGTTTCTGCGTGATATGAGAGACTTTGGGTGTCTTGAACTATATTGGCGGGGATGTTAAAAATAGGATTAGTATGGTTGGTTGAACTGGAGGAACGGCAAGACGGTTCTCTGCAATAAGAGAATTCCTTTACAGTTGAAAAGATAAATGCATAACTGCGTATTAGCTATATGATCAGCTATTTCATGTAATATAGAATATTTAGCTCCAAAAGGATGCAAGTCCATTAAATGAGGGTATTGGAGATGATGATGCTTAAATAGATTTTTGTTGATACTAGAAGATGAAATTGGGAAAGTGGATGTCCAATCTGAATTTGATGTGGCATCAGTTGAAGAGATATGAGAGAATAATTTAAGGTGCTTTGAACATTGTAGCATACGGAGGATAAGTGACCCCCACAAGAAAAGGTGAGAGAATTCAATAATGAAAAACAAAAGGAGGCATACCTTAGTGGTGTTAGAATGAAGTATTATGAAAGTACTAGATAATATGGAGTGGAGAGAAATAAGAGCTGAGGATCCCCAAGGAGTTAAGTGCATAACGATGTCATTTGATGAAGATTTGTGAGATGCCTTATGTTCTTGTAAGGTAGAATAACCGTTCAATACAAGAACTGATTAGTTTTTTTATGCACTTCTAGTGTTAAGTTCCACATTTTTTTGTTGTTGACATAGCTGAATGAGGTACAAATTCTTTGTGAATTATTTCATCGGGTCAGGACCTCTACTATGATCAGTCTGTCTTGTAACTTTCAATGTAATTACTTCTGTACTTTACCTTAATACAAACATATATTGAAAATGAATGTCCTAATCAGGCTGTTTTGATTCATTGGACAGATTTGGCTCCATCCCCTCAGGAGGATGCTTTTCTTAGCCGTCTTCTGGAAACCGGTGCAACTGAGAGTTCCTCTACACATGAGTGCTCCATTGAGATAGGAGAAGATAGAGAAGCTGCAGATAAAAACACTAAAAGTATCATACATAATATTCTAGGTGCCAGCAACGACCTTTGGCATCTAAAGGATGGGTTACTTTCTGTAGTTTTGAAAGAGCTTCCAGATGAGGGTAAGATTTATATCTAATACATATCCCGACTCTTTTCATTACGAGTCCCCTGTATTTATTTGTTTTCCTTCTGCTAGGTTCTTCTCCAAGAAAGATATCAAGTGATTTGAAGACAGAAGTCAAGAATCTGAGATTGGCAGTAAATGATCTTTATTTGAAACACAGAGAAATAGCAAAAGAACTTCGGAGCCATCAGAACATTGATGCAAAGGATAAAGCCGAACTTAAACATTTAAGAGGTAATTTTCTGATTTTGTGCGTATTCTAGGGCACTGCTCTTGTGTTTGAATATGAAATTAGGCTCTACTTGATTCACCAAAAGGGGAATAGGATCGTGTATTGATTCTCTTGTAGCTTATGGGCATTGGGTATAAGTATAACACAACCACCACCTACAGAATGTAAGTATCTGCTTCTGTCTGTACATCCATGGATTGAATCTGCAGGAATTCCCCACCTCATTTTGGGTGAATCCTTTGAGAGGTTATGTTTCAGTGTCGAATTTTGCTATTCCTAAGTCCATTGAACCGAAAACAGCCTTGGTATCTCTGATATAGCAAATTTCTAAATTTAAGGAATGAGATAACAAAAACCCTGGATCTGTTATAGTAACAATTCTTTTCATATATTTATGTAGTTTTGTTGTTGCTGATAATTTCTCTATTTACTTCGGTTTGTTTTGTGAAGGGGAGTTGGATAGCACCATTGCTGAACTGGAAGAAAGCAGTTGTGAACTGTCCATTCTTAAAGCTGAGAAAGATGGAGTAAATGGGGCAAAATTTCCTGTCCTGAACTTTGGGAGTAAGCATGTTGCCAGCGATAGGGTCAGAGATAAACGGAAAGACGCACAAGATATGGAGTCTACTAATAGAGAGTTGACGGTGATTTATTAGCAATTTCCTTGTCCTTTGTAATTTTTTTGTATGATTTCATTTCCTTTGACTAAGCACTTGACTGATTTGTCCTTCACAGGAACAAGCTTTGTCTCGACTTCTGGAGCTAAAAAGTCTTCATGAAAAAAGAAAAGAAGTATTACTGCAGCTATCTACTTTAGTGGTTAGTTTTGTCTGTTATATTCATTGATTTTCTTCAAAAAAAATAGAAGGAAACAAAAGGAAAGAGAAACAAAAGACGGCTACATCCATGTTAGAGTTTATTTACTCAATGACTGGGGGACATTGATATGCAGAATACGTTGAAGAACGTGAAGTGTATTTCCTCTTCCCAAACATACCTTTTGATGAAAGATCAACTGGACAAATCAAAATCAGATGCTATCCAATATCAGGCTTTATCGGAGAAACTACAGGTTGTAACTGGTCGGTAGTTTCATTAGATGTCTCTGTCTTGCATTTCCATGCAAAAATTAGTTTGATGCTGATGATCTTATTATTTTTAAGTTGTAGGTGGAGAAAGATAACCTTGCTTGGAGGGAAACAGAATTGAATTTTAAAAATGATCTAGCCGATGTTTATCGTAGATCCTCTGCTGTTGCTGATTCTAGAATAGCTGATTTAGAAGTAGAAATGCAGAAACAAATCAATGAGAGGAATGTGATTAGAGCTAAGCTAGAAGTGGAAACGAGAGAACCAGGTAAGAAGACATTTGATGCTGCTTTTCATTTGATGTGTGATGGATTCATCCATAACTGTATGCTTCTTTGTTGATGGAGAACTTATTCCAGGAAGAAAGGAAGTAATTGCAGAATTTAAAAGCTTAGTCTCTTCATTTCCTGAGAAAATGGGCATCATGCAGAATCAATTAAGCAAATACAAAGAAGCTGCTTCTGATGTTCACGCTTTGCGAGCCGAAGTGCAGTCTCTTTCTAAAGCTGTTGATAGCATGGTGCGCCCCCTTCTTACACAAATGTATTTCTCACATGCAATTGAAAGTATAAGTTGCCTTTTGTCGTCATATAGGTGAAAGGTTGTGAATCTTTATCTGCCAGATCTGCTGACCAAGTTGCTGAGATACAAACATTGCAAGCTGTGGTATGTGTTTGATTTTTCTGTTGATCACATAATAGCATCGTGATAGTCAGCATAGGGATTCTATTGTTTGATTTAAGTGTTATGCAATTGTATCAGCATCTTTTTAAAAGTATTATGTTTCTCAGCATCGTTACATGTTTGTAGAAATCCTCTTGTCTACTGGTCAATTGATTTGAAGCTTTTGCTGGTGTCTGTGCTGGGTGTGAACCTGTAGTGCTATTTTTGTTTATGTGATAGCTGATAACAAATTCATCATCAGTTTTATTGGTTATACAGATTTAAACTAAACCATTCCCTTGGACTTTTAAAGCTTGTGCTGATTCCTCTATTGGGTGTATGCCTTATGTATTCAATATCCCTGGGTAAAAATCTGTAGTGACATTTGAATTTCTGGGGTGGCTGATGACAAATTCAACGTCACTGCTTTGGTGATCATCTGGTTTAAGTGAAAAAAAGCACCTCAGATACAAAAAAAAGGTTCTTGAAAACTTTGCTATGTTAATATAGTAGGCCCTTCTTATATCTTGAAGGCTCTGTTTGTGTGTATGTGTTCCTTGATTCCTAGAAGTGCCCACATCACTTTGGTTAAGCGGCTCATACTTGTGTTACAAGTAATATGCCATGTATAGTTAGTAATCTCTAGAATGTGTTACAACTTATAAAAAATGCACATGCGGGGCAGATGGGCACAGTTAATCACTAATAGTATTAACTTTTAACTATTACAAAATGTCAAATAGGACACTTATTTTGGAACAAAGGGAGCACATTGTTTTCTTTAGTAAATAGAGGTCATTGGTAATTTATTCTAAAAAATGGGGATTTTATGCTTGCCAACTTTCTGTCGTCTTCTCTTTATTGAGTTGATGCTCTTTTGGATGTAATCCCCCTCTCATAAGATGTTGATTTACACAACACGTAAACCATCGTGATCGAAACATTGTATATCCATACATAGATTTTGGGGCTTTTAAAAAAAATCAAACTCATTTGAAATATAAAATTTGGTGAACATTGTAGTTTGAGCAAGTAAACCTTGTTATGCTGCAGGTCCAAGGTTTAAAGGACAGTGGTCTGGAGCTGAAGTTGATTGTGGATATGTACAGACATGAATCAACCGCTTCAAGGTGAGATGATTTCTTATGTTTTGAAAATTAATAGGTGCTTTGTATCCGACTAGAATCTTTTATCTAATAACTTAAGTTGTATGTTGTTCAGGTGTGGAGTATATTCTATGATAGTTTCTTGTAGTTCGCTCTAAATAATTCCATTTGTTGTCACCGGATAGCTTTTTATCTTTTATTCTGTGATGTTCTAACTTCTAATGAACATTTTGCATTTACCATAACGTCATTGCCTATTTATTTTTTATGGTTTCCTCTGAACTGTTGAAATACTTGTTCTCTTCATAATACCATCATTTTCTTCAAGAAGCCATTTTCTGGTCTGCAGGGATGTCCTAGAAGCAAGGGATTTGGAATACAAAGCATGGGCTCATATTCAAGGGTTAAAATCCTCTCTTGATGAGCACAGCTTGGAATCACGAGTCAAGGCAGCAAATGAAGCTGAAGCCATATCCCAGCAACGGCTAGCTGCTGCAGAGGCTGATATTGCAGATTTGAGACAAAAATCGGAAGCTTCTAAAAGGTTATATTTATTTAGATGATGTTTGTCCAACATTTATATACTTTGCTGATAAGAGTCTGATATGTTTCATTCAGCTATCAACTAACACTGACTGTGAGCACGTCAGAAGTATGTTCTTTGTTTATACACACACATGCACAGAGAAAAAAATGTTCTTATATATGCATTTTGTGATATTCCAGTATTTATCATTATGTGTTGCTCGTTGTGAAAAAAAACATGCATTACTTTTAATATGTAGGGCTGAATATGTTGCCATAATTTTCTTATGGCCGCACTTGTGCATATGGGAGATTTATGAATAATGTTCAGTAGAAGTTGAGTATTATTTCTCGTTTAACTGAAAGTATATTACTATCTAATCTTGGTCTGATTGACATGATCATGGGTCCTGGAATGATGATATTTAAACCTCCGAACTCTAAGATATTAAGATGTTTCAGGGAAAATCTGTCCCTAATCCATAATGTCTTTTGTTTCAGTTTTTAAATTTGACTCATTTGATTTCTGAACGTCTTACCATTGATCGTATGGTTACTTCAAACTTTTCCACTTCCGTTAATAACTTTAGTTTAGCAAGTATCATTTATTCATTATATTGGTTGGGTGAAAGTTAGTCTTAACATGTTAATTGGCTTTTATTTCAGGGGTATTTCTAGACTCTCCGATATCCTGAAATCCAAAAGTGAGGAAAATGAGGATTACTTATCTGAGATAGAGGTTAGTTTCCTGCTATGTCGATTATTATTTAACTCATCTTCCAGCATAGCTATTGGTCTGAAATTCTATATCTTTGCATTTTTTTTCTGTGTTTTTCATCCAGACGATCGGACAGGCATATGATGATATGCAAACTCAAAACCAGCATCTATTGCAGCAAATCACAGAGCGAGATGATTATAACATAAAGGTGAGTAGTATAGTCACTGGATTTTGGTAATTTCTTTCTTGTTATTAATGCTTTACAGTTCTATTTGGAGAACAAGATGGTGAATCAGCTTCATGTTTCAAGTATTTAGATGATTTTATTGATTGTTTTAGTATTTTCCATGTGAAGGTAGGCGCTATTTTGTATTGATATGCTTTTAAAAATTAATGGCAATCCTATAAAGCTATATAATTTCTTCTCCTTTTGTTTTTCTGTTCTAATTTTATCTTGTAGGATTCTCTTTGCATCCTTCATATCTTTATTGAGATAGTTACAGTCTTACAGATCCTAGAATTTATGTTGTGTTTTTTTTAACGTGCCAGCTTGTTTTAGAGGGTGTGAGAGCAAGGCAGATGCAGGATGCCTTATTTATGAATAAGCAGATATTGGGGAGGGAGGTTCACCAAGCTAATGCATCTTTAGAACTATACGAGTTGAAAGCAGCACGAATTGAAGATCAGGTATGCTTGTCTTATTTCTTCTTGGAAGAGGCACAGGTTGGAAATACGTTTTGCTAATTTGTTGATAATCACCATGCAGCTAAAAATATGCTCAGAGCAGGTTCGGGAACTTACAGAAGATAAGCACCGAAGCTCCACTGCTCTGGAAAATATCCAGAAGAGGCTGTTAGATATACGGAGATCGTCCCAGCAAGCTAGGGAGTCACTAGAAGAATCGCAATCTAAAGTTGTTGGAAATCGAATGACACATGCAGAGTTAAATGTAGAACTAGATAGAGAAAGGTAGTAATAACATGCTTAAAACCTCTGCTAGGTATGTATGGTGTGAGAACCAGCTAATGTATCGTAAAATGCCAGGTTTGAGAAAAAGAGATTAGAGGAGGAACTCGAAGTTGTAAGTAGAAGGGCAGCCCGTCTTAGAGCAGAGACAGAGGGTTCATCTGTTGTTGGAAAGCTCCGACAGGAACTTAAAGAATACAAGGACATACTCAAGTGCAGTGTCTGTGCTGACAGGCCAAAAGAGGTAACTCTTCCCTTGCAAATTCAGAATTTGTTATGCTTTCCAGATTTTGCCAGCTTATAGGCGATGGTAGTTAGTGATTGCGCTATTGTTCCTAATCACTGTTTTTCTGTTTATATCCATATTTCCTTTATGTTTTAGTTATTCCCCTCTGTCCCAGATGGGTGTCCTACTTTCCTTAGATAGGTGTCCTGAAGTGTCTCATTTTCGTTTTAGTTTATTAATTACTCATGGATTACAAATAATATCTCTCCATGAGTTAGTTATATAACAACTTGAGTGGGGTCATGGTAGCACATGGGATGAAAAGGTGGAAAGTCAATCTGTAAATTTTGAATCATCAGTTTTTGCAAATGGTCAAATAGGACACATTTTTTCTGTTGATGGAGTATTGCCTTGAGCAACCTCAATACTGCTGCATAAGTTTGGTCACCCTCCCAAAACTTATTTACAGGCTTACTTAAAAGTTAAAACTTGTACAGACCTATTACCTAAATCTCTTCCTGCATTTCTGTAGACAAATATTCAAATCCTAGTTGACTTGTTTGACTGTTAGGTGCCATGTGACTATTTACTTTCTTTCTGTACTGAAGATTCAACTTAATTCCTGCATTTTTCGTCGCCTGGTTCTTGATTTGGAAAGTACTGAACTAAAAAGGAGTGTTGCTTTCTAAAAAGATGGTGTGGTAGGTAATGTATCGTGTTGATGGTGTGAGAATTTCTACTGTAAATGATAGGCAGTCCCAGTGCATGTTGAAACATACATATATATTATTTCAGGTTTTTTTGTTACTTCTTGCAATGTGTTGCTCAGGACATACTTCTTTATCCTACAGGTTGTCATTACAAAGTGTTACCACCTGTTCTGCAATCCATGTGTAAAAAGAATTATTGAAACTCGGCACCGCAAGTGTCCGGTATGTTCTGCTAGTTTTGGGGTCAATGATGTGAAGCCAGTTTACATCTGATGATACAGTCAATGAAGCAGTGCTCGGTGACATGGATTTCTATAACACCGCGTGCTATCAGATTAACGAGTCATTGAGATCATCTTCCCGTGGACAAGGGCAAGAGCAGTTCCTGTCGTCTTTTCTTTTAGTCAACAAGTACATATCGCCTTTCAGATTTGGAGGTTGTTTTGGTGTTTATTTACTTTATTGTGTTTGCTGTATTGTGAAATTTGTTTGTTTGATCAGTTATCCTGCCATAGCATAGAAATTTTAAGAACCGTCCCGATGCTAGGTCACAAGGGAAGCGTGGTTGTAGAATAATTTTTTTGGCATTGCGTCTCTGGAAGAAAACTGGTAATTGCATTATAAGTTGGCTATGAATGATGTTGAGTGTAGTAGACTAGTAGTAACATTCTTATGACTGCAGATTTGTACATATAGTAGCTCTATAGAACAAGTCAATGTTATTGTCTTCCTTGCTATTGTTAGTTTCTGTAAATAATCTAATATTTAGTCTTTGAATGCTAATATGTTTCTTATATATTCATTTTCTTGGTATTTTATAGATTAGTTTATTATGGTAGCTCTATATGACAAGTCATGTTTAATATGTATTTATTCTGATGCGCTTTTTTATCATATAGATGGGAACCAACAATTTGGATAAGCAAATCTGTTCTTGAGTAGTCCTATTGAAGTATAAGTATGTTGGAAATTGATGATATTGAGCCTCTTTTTCCTGTCGAGAAATGGTTATGTTCTTTGGTTGAGAGTCTCTTGAAAGTTTTTGGTCTTCGGAAAGAAAAATCGCCATTTATATCAAAATCCGAAATCTTAATTGTGTTGTTTTGTTTATTTGAAATAGGATGACAAAAATACTCAAACTCGACGGTAACTCATAGACTCGATCCTACTGGAAGTGGGTGGTCATCAATTTCGAGTAACATGACGGGTAACGGGGCAAACAAGCGGGTATCTAGTCGGATCAGGATCGGGTCGGGTTGACCAGTACCCACTCCACCCCAGTGTATGTTAAAAAAAGTAATGATATTATATTATATTTAAAATAAAACATTACCAATTGAGTAATCCTAAGTAGGTTTCTTAAAAAAATTATACCTTACTTA
>JAYMTP010001113.1:0-26342 GCA_036897365.1 Geranium brycei | reverse complement strand
AAAATTGATCGGTTCAAACTTGGACCCAATCGCATTAGACCGAATCAGTTTTAGTTTTTGATTTCTTACAACCAAAATAGTTGGTTCGGTTTTAAACAGCCTACTTTTATCACAGGAATCAGAACCAGTGACCTCATGCTTATTATATTTTCAATACAGGTTACATGACACTAGCTTCTCCCCGAGCCATGTTTGTCTCCCAGATCATCGGAACAGCAATAGGATGCATAGTC
The DNA here is from genome assembly GCA_036897365.1 of Geranium brycei. Classification (NCBI taxonomy): domain Eukaryota; kingdom Viridiplantae; phylum Streptophyta; class Magnoliopsida; order Geraniales; family Geraniaceae; genus Geranium; species Geranium brycei. The sequence goes on along the minus strand of JAYMTP010001113.1, from coordinate 26,109 downwards.
TCTCCCTGCGTCTTCTGGCTCTTCTACAGCGCCTTCCCAGCCCTCGGCGCCCCGGGCTCGCCCTGGTCTACCGCAACATGTCTATCCTTGGCGTCGAGGGCTTCGGCGCCCTGCCCTAGCACTGCCTCCTGCTCTGCTACTTCTTCTTCGGCGCGGCCATCATAACCAACGGGATCAGAGACGGGGTCGGGGAGAGGTGGGCCCGGTACATCCCGATCCTGATGGCCATGGCCATTCCCTTCTACATTGGAGGGTACTTCGCCATCGACATGTGCGTGGGGAGCTTGATATTGTTCGTGTGGAATAAGGTTGACAGGGTCGGGGCCGAGGCTTTTGGGTCCGCCGTGGCTTCGGGGTTGATCTGTGGTGATGGGTTGTGGAGCTTGCCGAGTTCTGTGCTGGCTTTGGCGCAGGTGGAGCCTCCGATCTGCATGAGGTTTCTGTCCAGGTCTGTGAATGAGAAGGTTAGTGCTTTCTTGGGCTCTTGAAGTCTCTATTTTCTCTCATAGAGTTGAATTGGTTTTGATCGGTGAAGTCTTGTTTGTTTTAGTTGAGGTTTTTAGGGTCTTTTGGGTTCATGTCAATTTTTTGGTTGGCTTCATTTGGTGCATTCTTTCGTGTAAATAAGTTTTCATGTTTGTTCTGTTTCTCAGTTTGCTAATACATAGCGTTTTTTTCCACTTGTGCTCGGCTTTAGTCCCTCTCGTTAAGAGGGGTTTTCTTTTGGGTAGACAGAAATTATGTAAGTACTAAAAAAATCGTTATGAAATATTTAGCTTGATTCGTATGTTGAGTCGAATTTAAATATAAGTTGAACTCGCTGATAAATTAGTTGATCTTGAGCCTAACTTTTTAGTATTTGACCGAGTTTAATTTACTTGAATTTGAACCGTAATGTTTTTCCTCGAGTTCAATTCAAAAGTTAATTTATAGATTCATTTGAACTCAGTTATACACAATACGTGTAATGAACCGAGTATAATGTACTTAAATTTGAACAAGATTGTTTTTGCTCGAATTCAATTGTGTAGGTTCATTCAAACTCAGTTGAGCTTGAATCTATTTAAATTATTTGCAGTCAAGTCTAATATTGAAATTATGAACTCAATTTAGTCCGATTGCGTATCTAGTTAACATCATATTTTTGATAAGTAACATATGTATAAGCATCATAACATAGCCGATCAAAACTAATCAGGTGAATAAGTTTATGAAGTAAAAAAACAATATATATTACTCTGATTTCCAATCACACATGTTCACTATGCTTACATTTAGAAGAGAACCTTAAGCTAAACACACTAGCTTTAGTTTATTCGAACCTTCAAACTCTATCTAAAAATCAGCAACTCCTTTAATATATAAACCATTTCCTTAAAACCCTTTTAACGGCGACACACGATTCCACGGCCACCGCTCTGTTTGGTGCTACAGTCCACACCCATTCCGCTAACATCGACCGTTAACGGTGCAGCCTCTACGCCCTGCGAGAAGATACAGTGACGACAGTCCTTGGACACGAGCGACGTCGTTTTGAACTTGTCCTCCCCGCCCATCACCGGCATCGGAACCCCCCTCTTCACCGGGTTCTTAAACTCCGGCCGGTAGGTCTGCCCCAAAACGCCGTCAACCTTCTCCGACAGCGCCAAGAACTTGAACTGAACCTCAAGGTGGGCAAAGCAGTCGTCGGCCGGAATCTGATAATTATGGACCTTGTCGTCCTCTCCGGTCACTGGCACAACGGCGACGGACATCTCCAAAACCCCGGCGATTTTCACGGCGACCGCGTTGGTCGCGGCGGTCCTCTCCACGGAGAGACCTCCCGAGGACCAGGCGGCCCTGTGATCGTCGCCGGAGAGGGTCACCGGGGCTCCGTTGAAGGTGAGGCGGAGCTGGTCGACGGAGCTGTCCCAGTGAGCGACCTTGTTGGCGGATAAGGTGAAGGTGTGGGAGTCGAACATGAGACCTAAACCTTGGATCCACGTGTTGTCACGTGACCGTCCCGCCGGTCGCCGGCCGATGAAGCGAGCGTTGATCTGGAGGTTGGTGTCGGAGACCAAGCTGAAGTGTTCGTTGGTCTTTCCGTGGAAATAGAACATCACCCCGTCACCTCCGACGAATCTTGGGTCGTAACAAGCCGCTCCTATTCCGTTACAGTTCGGCTTGCGAGCTGCTCGAACGATCATTAGATATAAAAGTTAATCTTATTGCCAAAATTTGATATTGCGTAAGAAATTTAACTCACTTAAAATTTCAAGTTCGCAAGTGAAAATGGTTTAAACTAATGAATAAATAGATCTATATTTCTCGAGTGACGTTATCACAGGTCAATTCGAGACCGACTTGAAAGAAGAAAACTATCACAGCCCATGATTTATTTTATAGCAAGATTTGATTCCAAAAGAACAAGAAGTGAAATCAAACTTTAACATGGTAAGTGTTAAGTACCTTTGCAAATTGCTTCACACTTAGCATTGTTACAGTCAACATAGCATCCTTTTGCCGTAGGGTCCGTTGGCTTAAAAGTAGGGCACTGCTTAGGACACCTAATGAGAGTGGCATTGCATTTTGACTCCGGATCATTGCACAGCACCGACTGAGGGAACTCTTTTCCGGCCACCGCGCTGGGCGGTGGCGGGGCAGTGTTCCCGTAGAGGTCGGCCCGAGACCTGCCAAATAGGCACAGAACCAGAAACAACAGAGACAAGGAAGAAATGTTCATAGCCATAGCTCAAGGCTTAAAAAATGAACACTCACAGTCACAGTAACTGAAAATGTGATCAGTGCCTCAGTGACAATACCCAAAGAGAGTGGCTTAGTACATTTATAGAACAAAAATGGAAGTGTAGCTGTGGCTAGATCTGGGGGAGTACTGAACTCGAAGCAACAAAGTCAAACAAAAAAGTTAATTAACACCACGTTAATTACGTTAAGCTGTGATTAGATTCTCTAATGCAAATGATGATAATATAAGTATATAATATGATTGAAGATGTCATTGGAGACTGAACATGGAAACATCTACGGCACTTATGGTGTTAATTGGCATGTGAATGTGATGAAGCTCAGTGTTCAATGGTGTGAAGTGTTAAATAACATGAAAAGGGTCGTCGCTGTTGATGGATCTGATGCAGCAATAAATTAATAAGTGACATTAAGAGAGGAACTTAGCTGAGTGCTTCTGTTTCTTGAAGTTGATGATCATTCTCATATGCTGTATCTGACCTGTAGTTCACAAGGTGTTTATCAAGATTGAGTAATATTGTAACTCAAAATTAGCACTTAGCATTGTTTAGATCACTGAGATTGAGACACTATTTAGAAATTATACTGAGTATAAAAAAACAACACTAAAAATATAGTATGGTTCAGTTTTGATATAAATAGACAATTCTATTCAATTTGAGCACTTTCATCACAACCACTAATAATACAGCAGCAATACTATGGGAACTAAATTTGAACAAAAACTATATTCAAACACAACATATACTTTAACTATCACTTTTAAATATGATCTCATCAACAGTCCTCCAAATTAACTACTATTATTGCTGGTAAAAAATGATACTATCAATGGGCTGCAACTGTGAATAAACAAACACTATAAGTTGGAGATGGCAAGAGAATGGTATAATGATAATAATTCCTTTCATTTTCTATCATTTTCAATAACTATAGTACATATAAAGCTCTATTACCATTCTTTGATGACCACATTCACATATTTATTTAAGGAGAGTGAAGGGGAAGTTTTAAAGCATATTCACATGCCACATGAGAAGCACACTAATGAAACCTGTGTCCCAAGGTTCTCACCAGTTTCCTCTTTGCTACAATAACATGCCTTCACTCTCTCAAGAACTGGCTAGAGGAACCCAATTTCCTCATGTTTTCCTCATTTACTAAACTTGCCACAGTTAAGTCTTTCTGGTATCCAATAATACTCCTTTTAGTAAAAATTGAGTAACTAGTTCTCTTCCAGATTCAACCAGACTTGAAATCACCAAAACATGACTTGTACAGGCAAAGCAATGCTAATTATGCTGGCTGTCCCTGTTGGATTAAAATCGTTATTGGGCACATGTGTGTATAATGTATTGTGCTATTATAAAGTTTTGATACATATTAAAGTGATCAACTAAGATAAATATATCAATGGTAATAAAATATTATGGTATATATTGTGTAGATATTTAAGGTAATTTATAATTTGATGAGGGGTCAAATTATAAATTACATAAATAAATAACTTATAGTGGTCCCCAATAATCTGAACACTTTTACGTTGGAAGATCTCTTGAAGTGGTATCAGAGCAGCCTATGCTAAAATTATTATTTATTATTGTATCCTTCCACTGATTTTGCGTAAAAGTGTAGAACAAATCAGTGCAACACAGATAATTTTGGGGATGGGAGTCTGATTCGGTAAGTGTTTGTTTTGGGGTTCAACTTCAAGAGAAGGATATATGGAACTTGAGCTTTAATTGTGCCTGTAACCGATAAATTAGGCTCTTACTTGGAGGTTGTATTATGTATTTTGGGCATTTTTTAATTAAATCTGATTTGGGCTAGAATTTATTTTTATTTGTAATAATCTATTTTTTTGAAGAAGCATTCCTCACGGACAATCTATTTAATTTCATTCTAGCCCAATTTTGTTTAGTTTTTTTTTTGTTAGCCCATGCATATACTTTATAGTCTTGAGTTTTGAAGAAAATCTTGGCTACAGCTGATTTTGGAATATATTATATTTGTATGTTAATATAATATTCATTTTGAAATACAATATAGAGAACACTTGCATAGTAAGCTAATTGAACAGCTCTTTTCATATTGCATATAATTGTCCAAATGGTGGATTGGAGCTGCAATAATCGTTCTCGCTTGGCAAGTTAAAACAAAGATGAGATGTGTACCATTGACGAATCTCCAACAAGTTCAAGAAAAATGATGATTAAAAGAGCAATGTTAAGGAGTCCAAATCAGCACAACTAGTTATGTAGACATGGGCTTCACACGTCTATTTAGATATTTTGGACTACCATCGACTTGCTCGTCAATCAAGTAAGTGATTATATATCAATTTCTTGCAATATATCATTTTATATGAAGAATTTATTTCCTAATTTATGAGAAAACAATTCATTTGTTTTCAAAACAATTTAATTCAAATACTGGTTATGTCTAATATTTGTAGATTAATTGAAACCTAATGTCACCAAAGTGACCTTTTGATGTAGATTAATTTATTTAAAATATTAAGATTGTACATGTCTTTGAAATTCATGCGTTTATTAATATGGCCCAAATGACAGTTAATATTTGACCGAATTTCATATGGCAACTGCGGTGATATAAACATGTGACAATTATAAAGTAATTTTTGTGAGCAGTACGAAAGTCCAAAGACCGAACTATTATTTGACATACCTTATTGTCAAATGTAGCGTTTGGTATCTTGGATGAGATTAACCACTATTTTGAATTGATTGTTTAATTATAATAAGAGTTTGTTTTCTTTATTTAGTATGTTCTATATCTTGCGATTATGTACTCATATTTAACGAGATAAATTTCAAGGAATTGAGTAAACACTTCACCAAAATGTTTAACTAAATGGATGTAGACATTGCACTAAGGATAAAACAATTTGCATCTTTTAATACGGAATGCATTCCAAAAGTTTAAAAGGATTATTAGAGATGAGATTATTAAAATTACATGAGTCTATATTCATGAAACACAACATTCTGGAAACTTTTAGAGACATGTAATGTGAAAGGATTATTAATGTTAGAGTTTTCTTGACAACATTAAGAAACATGTTATTGTTACATTGGCATCATTTTAGATTTACTTGATGTCTATAAGGTATAATGGTCAAGAAAATATAAGGGAGTACATTACACAAATTCATTTTACTTTAAATTTTAAGTTTTTAAGAGTGAGTTTTCTTAGGAATTGATTATTCTTATAGTTTGGTATTACTTCCTACACAGTTTAGCAAATCCAAAATTTGGCTACAATTTTTTAAGGGAAAAATGATTTCTAAATAAACTCATTTCTCGTTATGTTAACAGGAAGAAATCTTGAAGCAAAATGCCTGAAGGTACTAATTTGGTTGTTTCTAAAGACAAGGGAAAGAAAATATTACATAAACTAAAGTAGCTGCAAACCAACGTTCAAAGATTTAGACAAGCCAAAATACTAGTCTTCAAGTTTTTTTTATTATTGAGGCGTCTAACAACGACAAATACTTACAGGCTATACAAATGGAATTAGACTCCAAAACAGTTCGTAGCTACTTTATTATCTATTTTAAATCTAGTGGTATAAATTTTGGATCCTATCATTCATAAATTTTTCCTGAAGGTGAAACAGTTTTGAGGATATTGAGTTTGGTGGGAGAAATAAGGTTAAAGACGTTGTCTTTGAGAAGGAATTCAATTCCTACTATCGTTTTTGACAATGCTTTGGTTTACACACCTATCATTGTTTAAGAAGTGAATTTGGAACCTCAACATACAATGTTGAACAACTCCTCATCTAAGATGAAATATTTGTTACAGAAGAACAAACTCAACACCTCAAGAACAAATGTCATTAAGGATGCCCAGTAGAGAGAGAGAAATACTAATTCAGATAATTGGGTTGTATTTTTTCAAGATCATGAGGATAACATGGAATGATGAGTGATGATTCAATCAATATTATTTATGCCATGTAAAAGTTTTAACTCTCAAAACTGTATTAGTGTCCTTTAAGAGTATAGATGTATGCAAGACGATACATTTTGGAACTTGTCTCATTACCTTGAGGTGCAATTGGTTGGAAATGAACATTCATAACCAATTAGGATGCATAAGATAACGTGGAGAAGTATAAAGCACGTCTTGTAACTAAAGGCTATACAACATTGATTTTATTGAGACTTTCTATTTGGTTTTATTGAAAGACTCGTTTAGAATATCAAATCATGACAAATCTTGTTTAACTTAATGATGAATTAAAATAGATGGATGGTAAAACGGTGTTTCTCAATACTCTGAGTCATGTAAGACACAAAAGGCAAGTAAGGAAAGTCCATCTTTATATTTAATCGAGTCTCCCTTGTATGACACCACAAGTTTCTTCAAGTAATTGTCTCATTTGGTTATTGAGATAATGTTGATGAAGATTGTGTGTATCCAAACTTCAGTGGGAGTAAATGTATACATCCCCGGTTCATGTGATACTCAGGTAAGTTATCTCACTCAGTTTTGAGATAGTTATGAATCACGAGATCCGTGGGAGTAAATACATATTTTTGGCCCAATTACTAAATAAGTCATATTCAGTCTTATTTAGTTCCCTAAAAGTAACCTTAAAATTTAGTAAATACAATAGATTCTTTATACTTACGTTGTTGGGAGTCTAATGTATACTCAAGTATATATGCATTTGGATATTGCATGCATATTATGGATATTATGCAGATAATTAAGAACCCTATTATGAACTTTCGGTTAGCAGCAAAGGGGTTATAAGTCATTCTCTATAGAACATGAGATTACATGCTCATACTCACAAAAAATCAGAATATTTAAAGGTCATAAAGTATTATGGTTCTGATTTTGTTGTGTGCTAAAATAGCAAAATGCTACATCAGGTTATATAACTTGAAAAGCTATAATTTTGTGAAAGTGTTCAACAATCATTTATAGCTTTGTCTAGTGTGACAGCAAAATTTGCAGCATGCCATGAGGCATTAAATATTGGAATATCAGTGAAATATTGTCACTAAGCTACATGTTTTGAAAGATCAACTAAGTTATTTTTGTGAAAATAAATCAACAGTTATATATTCCAACAACGGGAATTCATCTAAGTTAACGAATATTGACTTAGAGTTCTAAGTTGTAAACTAAAGAATACAGAGTGAATACTATTTATAAAGCATATTGGGACAAACTCCATGTTAACGGATCCGCTCACAAAAGGTTAATCACCCAAGGTCTTTCATCATCATATTGCTTATATGGGTGTTTTGTGTGAAATATCAAGTTTTGGTGGGAGTTTGTATTTTGCTCTATAACATTAAAATATATGGTTAAGTTCTGATCAGAAGAAAGTATTCAGTTTATTCACTTAGGGTTCGTTATTCGGTGTTTGACCTTACTTAAGTTGGACTAGTTAGAAATAAGCATGTCGGTTCACATTGCATGCAATTTCCATGCTACACATCCATGATTGATCTATGTCATTTGGTTATATTTGTATATGTGACCACTGTGAGTATAGTCATAAGTAATTTGGCGAACACTTCTTTGATCCTATATAAGTATGGTTGATGGACGAAATTGTTACATAATACCTATTGAATGATAGCAAAATTTTTTAGCACATAAGGTTTTACATTTGAAACATATGTTGTCCAAGTGGGAGATTGTTGGATTAAAATCCTTATTGGGCACAGTGTGTATAATGTATTGTGCTATTATAAAGTTTTGATACATATTAAAGTAACCAACTAAGATAAATGTATCAATGGTATTGAAATATTATGGTATATATTGTGTAGATATTTAAGGTAATTTATAATTTGATGAGGGGCTAAATTATAAATTACACAAATAAATAATTGAATATAAGTTATTTAAATGGTATTGGTCCCCAATAATATGAGCACTTCTATGTTTCTCTTATACCTCATTAGAGAGAATCCATATGAGTTGGAAACTCAGAATTATTGGAAGACCTCTTACCTCCTTCACTAATCTCTATCAATGGCTTCACGTATGATCATGTAAGTATGCTTCCGCTATTATTGATTTAGTTACATTCTCGTTTAATTTAGCAAAGATCCATGAATATATTTTAGGGTTTTGCATATAATTGATTTGTGTATTTTGTATAAAACCCTACAGTCCCAATTTTCCTTAAGGCTCTCACCACACTAATACAATTCAGGCAATTCATGGGGGATAGCATAACATGACATCCAGGTTTGTATCAAGATTCAGAATTGTAGAAATGTATGCTATTACGAATTTACGATTCATGCACTCATGCAACAATCAAAACTCACATTTCCTTGTAAATCAGTATATTACAGGATTCAGGGGATGAGCTTACAGTTTCGATAGATCCAAATTTGCATCCAGTTTTTCATCAAATTCCTCTGCAACACTTCTGAAAAATCAAAAAGTGGAACCGTTGATAAATTACACAATAATAAAATAGTGTATTAACAAACTTTTAACTTGACGATAGTAAATTTGAGTAAAAAGTGTACATGTCACCACTTATGATGTACAAGTTGCTGGACACCTTCCTGCAAAATCAAAGTAAATAAACAATATGTTTCCTTTACATGCATTAAGCACACATCTGAGGAAGATATATATGTTTACTCATACCTTGGTTGATTCATCAAGAATAATATTTGTAGCCTGATCAAAACCCCTCAAGCAAGACTCCCTGAGAAAGAAAGAAAGAAACATAGTTAAACAAGCAGCTAAAAGGGTTTTCGTGTACAAGACTAGCTATTATTTGTTAAGATCACGGAATCAACCACTATGTTGCATCCATCATTTCTAATAAATGAAGTTGTTTCTGCCAAAAAACGAAAACTTCATAATTCAAAATTACCACAATAACTTGCGAATCCATAATATCAATGATACAAAACATGAATACTTGGTCCAGTAGGGAACTCGTATAAATAACTTATTGAAGAACAATGCATGAAATATAACAGAATAGAACTATTAGTGTTATATGATCTACAAGAGACTCGAGTTCAGGCCCAGTTGACATTGTGCAGACTCCAATAAGTAGCATAAAATCAGCGTCAGTTCAAAAGTAGTTTTTCAGGCTCGAACCAAAAGGAAAGAGAATGAAGTCATTCAATTTCAAAAAAGTATTCAAATGTATGATGATTAGATTAAGACTTAAGTTTGTTGCTATTCAAAATGCACAACAAAAAAGGAGCAAGGACAGAAACCTTAATATCCATAGATAGAGGGATTCTTGTCAATCTCAAACTTTGTTGATGATTGTTGTTGTTCATAATACAATGAGGGCATCCCTTTATATAGGGAATACACATTACAAATAGGAAAGTATCTACTAATCCAAATTAAGAAAACCTAAATAGGAAACCTTAATAACCCTGATTGACACCCCCTTATTGATGATTGTTGTTGTTCATTGTATTATGAACAACATCAATCATCAATAAAGCATCAATGACCCTGATTGACAATTCCAATTCAAGGATGGGAATTATCGTTCTTTCATTTAGTAGCATTTATTGATTCTCATGGGTGCCAGTCACTTAAGAATTCCGAAAATTGGCATCAGAACAAAGATGACCCAGTTGTTGACCCTGTCGTTCGTAATGGTTGTTTACATGGTAATCGAGGAATGTCGGTAACTTGAGGCACATGATTCAAAAGACGGGGTAATTTGCTGGAGGCATGGAGGAAAAAATGACTACAAAGAATGGAAGTTGCAGTTTGCTTCCACAAGCTCCTAGTAGATATATATTCAACTGAGTGGAGGATTTCTTCAGCTCTATCAATTTAATTCAGAAACATATATTCATACAATATTACTAATTATGCATCAACACTCACACACTACATTTTCTAGCAATAAGATTATCAAGTGGGGCATATACAATAGACATTAAACTACACAAAATATAACTTTCCAGGTGTACCATTTGCAACGATTAAGAAACCAATTTGTAGTGCTTAACTTTCCACCCTTCACCTGAGTGCACCCATTTTCCCACTACAAGATACCATAAATAATCCATGGATAAGTACCTAACCAAACTAGATAAAAATATGACACTAATGGAGGCTTATTTTTTCACATATTGGGTATCTAAAATTCCCTAAAAAAACCCATGTTTCAGTTCATTTTCACCCAAAAATTGAAAATGTGGACAATGTCGAGAAGCTAAGGAGCATCAGAGACCCTACTCGACCTCAGTAGACACCATAGACCATTTTCAGTGCTTGAATAGCAAATTAATATGATTTGGATTAAAAAAAACTCAAATTAATCACACACATTTGGTTTGGGCATTTTATCAAACAGTTGGTGGGCATCTTCCTAGAACCAACACACACATCCACATTCACATATAGATCGAGCAAAACTGTAGATTATACATGAAAACTGAAATCAATCACGTAAGAAGCTTCAAAATCTCACCGGCCGATCCTCGATCGATCAAGAGAGCGACGTTTCTGGTTTCTCTGAATCTCTGTTCCATTTCGCGCGGTCAGGTCCTGTCCTTATATATCAATCAAGAGCTCAAGGCGCGAAGCTGCTTTGCGAAACCGGGCCTGTTCTTGGGCCTCACGAGTACGGGCCGGTTCATGAGAATATGGGCTGGGCTTAATAAACCGAAACATTCTTGTAAAATTAATTAACCGTTGATGAAAGTTATGTTTGAAACATTCTGGAGGGCGACGCCGGAAATTCTCCATCCGTATATGGTGGAAGTCGTGACTATGTATAATGTGAAATAGGTCGAGTCGAACATCTTCGAAAGTGCTATTAACAAAAGTTTTTCGTGTAATTCTAATATTCATAAATTAGTCATATACATTTTAACTAACAGTAATTGAGATCATGTACAAAATATGTCTCATCATATGTTGTTTGGAATATGAGTGTATTGGTAGATTAGTTGCTTAATAATATAAGCTATTTTTCCAAAAATAAAATAAAAATTAACAGTTAATCAGGACAGTAACAAGAAAATGGCATAATCAGTGTTCGTGCAAAAAAAGAGCTGAAGCTTTGTGAAGCTATCGAAAATGGCGGTTTTGGGGTCTCTGTGGGAGTGGACGGTGCTGGTGTCGCCGTTCTTCTTCTGGGGAACGGCGATGGTGGCGATGAAGGAGGTCATTCCCAAGCTTGGCCCTTACTTCGTCGCCGCCTTCCGCCTCCTTCCCCCCGGCTTCCCCCTCGTCCCCTCCGCCGCCGCTCGCCGCCGCCACTTCCCGGAGGGTCTCATGGCCTGGGCCTCGATCTCGCTCTTCGGCCTCATCGACGGTGCTTGCTTCCAGGTTCATTTCTAGCCTCGAATCGGCTCAGGTTGAGTATTGGTTCGATTTGATTTGATTTGTGTTCGGTTTCGGTTTTGTGGTGGATAGGGATTTCTGGCGGAGGGATTGGAGAGGACCACGGCTGGTTTGGGGAGTGTGAGTTTTGGTTCTCATGTGTGTTCGTTGATTTGGCATTTCACATTTTTGCTGGTAGAGATGGTGATGATGATGATGATGATTCATCAGATATTACAAATCTAACCATACAAAATTAGAATATTAATATAGAAATCATGTTCGTGATTACTCCTTTCCTGTCCGTTACTGTCGTATACTATAGATTAGTAGTGTCAAGCAATCCCATCACATTGTATGGAATTAAAATTTTGGAGTTAATAGAGCAAAATTATTGGTTGTATTGAGAGATTAGTTGATTTGTTGCTCGAAATTTTCTATATTCAAGAGCACAATCCTATATCTGCATCTTGTTGGAAATATCAAGTGACATATCAGTTTAAGATGTTTGAGTCCACTCCAGGCTTTCCGAGTTTGAAGCATTCCAATTTCCATAGAACAAAGGTTGGGATTTGGGTGTTAATAAATTTGGAAGTTTTATGATAGCATGAGCATCTTTGTGGACTTGGGTGACTGCTTTCCATTGGACATTTCAAATTCTCTAGATATGTTTCGTTTTACTGCCAATTACTTGCACATTATTAACTGAGCTACAAAATTTCAGGTGATTATCGACTCCCAACCTTTGACAGTGGCTTTGCTTGCTGCTCTATTCTTTGGTGAATCCATTGGAATTATTGGAGCTTTAGGACTTTTAATTGGGGTTGTAGGACTTTTACTTATCGAGGTAAGCTTAATAATTATTCTCATCAACTGATCATCAACCTAATTAACTCATATCTTATACCCTTGTTTATGCTTAAGGCATGAGTCTTAATGCCTCGTGAAGAAGTTCAGAAAAATAAATTAAATGAGTGTTCAAAAAGATGGAATGCTTGGATTAAGAGCCCTGTTTTCTCGGTCTTTACTATATGTATAAATTACAGATAATGCACATCAATCAATAAAACTACGCATGCAAACACGTATGTTGTGTTAGTGTAGCTGTTTTGGATATTCAGAAATATCAATGCATACATGCAAGTTGGATTCAAGATGTCATGTAGCTAGACGATGGCATATGATTGCAGTAAAGCAGGCATGTCTCTTGAGTTATCTTGCTTTTCCATGTCATCTCTAGGTTTCGCAGCTTCCCAAACTTTCTATTGAAGGCGACAAATATTCACTTTGGGGAAGTGGAGAGTGGTTGATGCTTCTTGCAGCCCAGAGCATGGCAGTTGGTACAATCATGGTTCGCTGGGTTTGCAAGTACTCGGATCCTATTATGGCCACTGGATGGGTAAGGAATCCCAACTTAGCATCCTTGCATGATGCATCTTCTCAACTCATTATCCTTCCTAGGATTCTTGATTAGGTCATCTGATTTGCACTGGCCTTATTTCTATGCATCATTAAGCTTATGCATAAAAATTTAACTTTTCAACACTTAACATATTTGATATATTCTCTCTTTTATGCATGTCTGTTCAAGTAACTTTTCAATTAATTAATTGAGATGTAAACAGAAGTTGTAAATCATTGATGTGATGACATTTGTTTTGATACCAATGGGGGATACTCGTACACAGGACTTTTGAAAAACCATAGGATATATGATGATTACTTTAATATCAAGCCATTGAGAAGGTTGATGTACATAATATGTTTAATTGCAGCACATGGTTATTGGTAGTATTCCGCTCGTGGCAATCTCAATTTTCAACCACGATCCTGCACTTAATGGAAGTCTCGAGAAGCTTACAGCCAGCGATATAGCAGCACTGCTTTATACCTCAATTTTCGGTAGTGCTGTCAGTTATGGTGTATACTTCTACAATGCAACAAAAGGTTACCTTCATTTTTTTCATTCTATTTGATCTTATATTCTCTCAAACTGATCATAAAAGTTGTCCATTTCATGTAGTCGGTAATCTACAAAACTGGCGTATCTTCATTGTACTACTGTCTTTCAGGTAGTCTGACAATGCTCAGTTCCCTAACGTTCCTAACCCCGATGTTTGCTTCAATATTTGGGTAAGATGATCGTGCACGATTAAGGTAGACGGAAATGTGACTGCAATTGCATTTAGCTGCTCCTTATAAATCTGAAATCTTTACATATGTAACTATTCACTCTATGATCTTAATGTTCTGATTGATGGGTGATTATAGATATATTTATCTTCACGAGACATTCACAGAGGTACAACTTGTTGGTGCCTTTGTCACTGTGCTTGGAATATACATGGTTAACTACCAGCGGAACAAGGAGTGACATATCAACAAGTCAGATATCACAGGTAATTCTCATAGGACGATTGTTATGTTGCGAAGAAAACACGGTATTCTTTTACCTGTACAGAATAGCATTTGCTCGTGAATATTTGCTTTCACAAATAAGTATAATGTAAGTAGCTACTGGAAGTAGGCGATGTTTTGTTTGAATAAATTGAATTACTTTCTTCTGCAAGGTCTACTACAAATTTTGGTTTTTAACATCTAACGTGACACATAGAAACCATGTCGTGGAAGAACAAATCACGAACAGGTGATTATTACATAGCTAAAACAATAAATCAGTTGCAAGTTTGCAACATTGGAAAGTTCTGTTTGTTCATGTTGATGCAGCAGCAACTGTCAGAGTCTGAGGTCCTCGATTCCCATGATGATCAAAGTCTCTCCTCTTCCCGGAGAATCCTCTTCTCGCCTCCTCAATTTCCCAACTCCTGTCAGTGGAATCAGCTGAAGTCGGTTCCCACGACGAGGAATTGGAAATCCCTCTGTGTTGCCGTTGACTATTTCCACAGACGACACTGTTACTGCCCGAGGATTCCTCTTCCTCCTCTATCGCTCCTCCTCGACTCACTGTCACATACTTCTGGAAACTCGGTTCCATCAGATCATCAATGATTGCTACCTCAGATTCCACAAAAGGACATTTAGGTTGTTGTTGTTGCTGTTGAATTTGTCTTCTCTTCCCGGAAATCTGATCTGTTAACCCGGAACTGGTACCGGAGTTGAGATCAGCCACCGCTTCAACTATGGAGCAAGCCTTAGTGACACAAGCAGGAAGAGAAAACGAGGCTGGTGGCATTTGACTGGTCGTGTTCTTCTGGTGGAAGTTTTGTATATCTTCAAGCAACAACGAAGTATAGGATGGGTTTGGATTCGGATTCAAGAGAGCTTCAGTGTTGAAGTCCAAATCTTGCGATCGCCTAGAGGACCGGCTTCTTGTCAAGGTAACAACATTCATGGGCTTGTTCTGTTTCTGCATTTAAACATGAACAAGATTGAAGAGTTGGTTCTGAATCTTCTGATTTGCAAAAAATGTGCTCTATTATACTTTCCTTGAGGTTAAAGATGGAAACTGTACTAGAAATTTTACCTGCAGATCTGCTTCAATTTCTCTGCCATTGATCTGATTTCTGGTATTGTCGTTGATGATGTTCTTGTAGGGTTGTGGATATGCAAGAGAATTGGGGTCGATCTCACTCAGCGGGTTCCTCCTGAATGGAGATTGCTCTTCTTTTCTCGAGGAGCTCCGGCCAAGTGCTTGCTGCTGGCGATTCTCATTAGTCCTTGCCGGGGACCGAGCTCGAGGGTTCTCAGTTGACCCATTTTGATTCATTCTCGCCGGAGACCGAGCTCTAGGGTTCTCAGCCGACCCATTTGGATTAGTTCTCGCCGGAGACCAAGCTCGGGGATTCTCGGAAGACCCATTTGGGTAACCTCTCGCCGGAGACCGGGTGCGAGGCGATGATACGTTTCTCCTCACAGTGACCCTCTTGATGACGGGTTCTCCGGCGCCGGATCCGGTCAGAGACGTCACCGTTGCAGGTACAGAAACCATCTTCCCAGGCTTGTTATTGCCATTGACATTTCCATTACCATTGTTGGTTGTGGAGCTGTTGTTCTCGGAACGCCTTCCAGGAGACCTACTCACTCTCCGGCTTCCACCGCCGTTGATGTTTCTTTCTCTGCTGTTCGATCTCTGGTCTCTCTCCCTGCTCGGGGTCCTCCTCCTCCGGCTGCCCTGAGGAGACGAAACCCTAGACCGCCCGTGGACCCGCTTCTCCAAACACCCGTCATCCTCCTCATCTCTGGCAGCGCCACCGGCAAGACCGTCGTTATCAAAATCGTAGCTCCTCTTCGAGCCGGAATACTTCCTGGCTGCGCCGGACGAGCTCCGGCTGAGCCTCCCGCACTGGATCAGGATCGCGTCGACCTCCTCCTTCGTGCAGCTCGACGCCCTCGTTGGGCCAGTCCCGTTGAGTATCAGGTTGATGTTGCTTGCGATCAGATTCTGACCGGACGACTCCGATGACGTCATCCCGGAATCAGAGACGGGCTCGGTTTTCTCCGGTATCTCATGGCTCCTCCGGTGCTTTATCACAAAGATCTCCCTCTTCGCCGTCACGGGCTTTTCATCGGGTTCGGGTCTCGAAATGGGCTTCGCCGGTTCTGGCGGTGGGGGAGGAGGAGGCTCTTTCTTGCTCAGGCAGCTTCCCATTGTGAGATTTACAGAGATGTTAGAGAGAGAAACATTTTGAAATTGGTGAGCTTTGGGGATTTAAAAGTAGAGAGATTGAGAGAGATTCAAATATTTGAAATTGGGCGGGAAGAGAACATTGACGTTGGGAGTAAAAGAGCCGTTGGATTGGTTGGATCTAAATGTACAGTCTTTATTTTTGTTTTTGCATATTGTTTTATTTTAACGGACCCCACTATTGGCGTTGTGTATGTTTCTTTATTGCATAATGTTTTAGATTAAATGTAATGATTGACTAATTAATTAATAAATATAAATTATTTTTATAATTTTTGTTTTTTTAAATATTATATCACTTTTCCCGAACTAATTCTTTAACCCACCCTACCAGTTACCATGGCGAGTCTCAAAGAGCTCTGAGAGCAAGCCCACCGCTGAACCAAGTTGAGCTGGTTAATTTTGGTCAATATGATAATGACTAATGATATTCAATTTAATACTTTCTTATAAGTGATCAATTTATAATGAAATCTGGTCAAATTTGATAACATCTATGCGGCTTATAACATTTTTACATGATGTCCAATACTAAATAATGTTATTAAACACATTTTCAATTGTAAAATGCAGTGTAATTTATTAACAGAATCTACATAAATTATACATGTGTTGAATTATTTAATATTAGGTAAAAATATAGATTATTGATATAATAAATTTAAGAGGTGCAATATTGTTTTATTCGATACGAGAACTGGTAAAATCGAAACATAAATGAGTTATTCAACATTTTTATATCACCCGTGTCTAATTTTGGTTTTCATATATTGAAAACCAAGCACTCTTAATCAGTTCAAAAAATTCGAATACCCAGCTCATATTCAGTCCTACCCACTATTGATGTTGTATCTGCTTCTTTATTGCATGATGTTACCGATTAAATATATTAGTAAATATAAAATTGTATTTATAATTTGCTTTATATAATAATGAGATTCGATTCCCTGTTGTTTCTGGCCAAATTTAATTCAAATTTCAAGCGAGCGGCTACTTTTGTTTTCTACTTGTTTGGTTCAGTATGGAAGTTTGGGCCGACCGAATAATTGGAGAATAATCACAAAAACCTCAGTTTCATGTGTTGCATGTAATTGATGTTTCAGTTTCATAGATGATTTATGGTGATTGGTTGGGCCTTAGACAAATTGAATGTAGACCAGAATTATAGAATTTGATGTGACTTCAAAAGAATTTGTTTGATTTGAATACTTTAAAAAAAAAGTCATCTTCAAGTTTGATTTAGAAAATAATAGTTTTTCCCAAATTTAAGCTGTTAAATATAATATTTATCATTGAATGTTTTATTAATTTAAATGTAATATATACTTATGTAATTAAAAAATGATTCGAATTATATTTATTTATTTATCGGGCATATAAATTATTCTCTTACAAGACCGAGATAGTCGTATCATTTTTATTTATGAATGTCGAGCTAATGATTATTGGCATACGTCTCTATTAAAATAGTTTGTCAAATCTTTTTGAGTTTTTTACCGACTTAAACAGTTAAGGAAATATTGTCTTTCTCTGATGTATGGATTATGCAACAATCATTTGAAGAGTTGATCATATTTTTCTTGATTGTCAATTTATTATATGACTACTTAAATTTAAACGTCTATTTAACTTAAATTTGATTATAAGTCTAAACAGTTAGCTAATGTTCAACTCATTTGTGATTATATACTGCTCATAAGCGAAAATTGCTCCAAATAAATTTCCATTGCCACTTGTTTGATGAATGTCACGTGAAGAAAATCAATTAATGGTGTCAATATTTATGTTTCAGATAGTTTCTAGTTATTATTGTAGTTTGGAGTTTGGACTATATATTGTCGTCTTCCAAACTACTAGAATAGGTTATAATATTTTTGGGTACTTGCAATGAAGAGGACATTTTAGACCTTGACATATATTCTAATTTTAAACTTAAATTGTTAAATCAGTCGAGGGATTGCGTCATCAATACAAATAATTAAATTAATGATAATGCCGTATAATTTACCTCAAAAAAGTTAAATGGATAGTTAACAAAATTAGCATTTTTGTTGTTTTAACATAAATCTTAAATCATCGAGAAATCTAGCATTAGAGATTTTTTTTTATTTTGTCGGTTGCAGCTCTTGAGCTATAAAAATATGTTTGTAGCTATTGGGTTTCTATTACCTTGTTGGGTTAGATTATATGTGTAGCCCAAAAGTGAAAAGGAGGGCTCATGAAATCGAAATCTTTTAACTAAAAAATAGAAGAAATGCTTTCGTCAGCAGAGAAAGAAAACAACGTATGAATGTTTTTTTCTTTAGAAATATTTTTTCTATAACCTAATTGAACAACGGAAGGTTCTTCAAAACAAAAGCTTGGCGGAGAAGGTCTGTGAATTTCTCTTACTTAAATTTGACTGATCGAAATAGAGAAGATACGATACCATACTTTTAATTTACCGTAACTTATGCAATAGTTTATTTAAACTAATCATGAATTCTAATCACACACCCTGTAACATTTAGTCAATAGAATGCACAATCTCATAATGTGAATTGAAATGTAACATAATATTATTACAAAAGCTTAAGAGATCCAAAACTAAATTAGCCATTACATAACATACATTTCTTCACCAGCCAACCAAACTCAACTACTTTGAGCTTAACTCTCCTTTTATTTGAACAAAATTACACAAAAACAACATGTTACATCAAAAGACTAGAGAGAGATGGAGAGAGAGAGTCTATGCCCGAAGAAGACGGACTCCGAAGGAGATTGTGCAGAAAATGAGTCCAAATATTGCCAAGAACCCGAATTTCCTGCATAGAAAATCGATAGCAAGCAAAATTGTCAATGAACTTGAGGCGATTCAGCATTATGGATGCAAAAGTATCATAATTTGGACCAAAATTCAATTATAAGTGAGAATAAGCAACAAACCCGATCTTGAGGCGATTTTCAGGATTGCCGGTGGCATAGCCTGTGAAGTAGAAATAGCGAGACACAACATAGACAAGTCCAAGCACAGCACAAACACAAGGGTGCCCGAGCCCTCCCACGACCATAAGCACGAAGAACAAGGGCATCATTTCTAGGGAGTTCTGGTGTCCTCTCTGCACAAACCATCAAACCAACAATCTCAATTTCCACCATTACCATTATCATCTCTACCACAAAGTCGACAAAATACATAGCAAAGCAAAGCACAGTACAATCCTGTCACTAAATATCTTTTACTCGACATGTCATTTTAGCATACTAAAACGTTGTTGTTTCAATGTCATTTTTGAGTTTCACTCCAACACACCCTCAAAAGTTAGTTGGGCTAAAATGGATTTATGATATTTTAATCAATAAATGAATTAAAACTAATAATAACGAATCTTATCTTTATCTCTAGCCAATTTGAACTTTATATCCATCTGCAACTAATATAATAATACTAAATGCAACAATGCACTGAGTATGTAAATTTAGCAGCTGCAATGGCATTGGGTTCAAGTTGCTCTTAAAGGTGAGTATATTCAGTTAGGACTGACTACACAAGTGTTTAGGTTTCACATACTGAAGATATCAACATTGTTAGTTGGTTTCGACTTTTGACTTCACAAGAAGACCTATTTCTTTCCATGTAATGTAGTTAATGTAGTAATTTCCATCACTACTCATGTTTCTCAGGGCCGGTTCAACACGTGCATAATAGGGGGGTACTCCATCACCCCCCAAACGTGCAAGTAAGACTTTCACATGTGAACCACAATAATCTACACCAGGAAACTCACCGAGCCACGTGCCCAATACAAGACCAAATCAACCATATTAAGTACAAACTCAACTGAAAGCTTAAAAGTTGAAGAACATGTGACTCATCTGATAAGTTGGTCAACTAATGTATAGACTTGAAGTTACAAAAGTTGAAAATAAAGTGATTTTGGGTATCAAATTTCTCAATCTCCTGCTTATGAGTCATTCAAAAGAGAAATCAGTTTGACCATATCATACTAGTACTTGCTCATGAGATACTGTTATAAGATAATCCAAACTTGGTCAACTAAATTATACAAATTAAAAAATAGTGATTCTGAGTATCAAATTTCACACTCACTTATTAAGAGTCACAAGAAAACAAATCAGCTTGACCATATCACAGTAGAAGATCCTTCTAAGCCCTATATTAAGCCCCTAATCTTATTTTTCCTGAGAAAAAGCCCCCAAATTCAAGGGTTTTGAACATGCCACTGTCTGAGGAAAATTAATCAACTAATTGAAGCAAAAAACCAAACCCATACCTCAAATTCAAACATTTTCTAACTTCAATCACTAATTGCACAGCAAAATTGAGCGAAACGGAGAACGAAAAATCAACCTGAACACAATTGAAGAGCTTCGCTTCTTTGTTCTCCGATTCCAAAGCGTATAGGGTCGGATAAAACACCTTGTACCTGAAAAATCACCAGAAATTAACAAAATCAAGCACAGAACACAAAAGGAAACCATCAAAATCGAAAATCGAGTGAATTCGATTACTTCTTGCGAGCCTTGCCGACTTGAAAGGCCATCCAGAAATTGAGAAAGCAGTAGAGAACAAGAACAAGCGCGACGTAGCCATATTCTCTGGGGATCGATTCGAGACCTGCCATTTTCGCTTCTATGTGGATCGAACACTGAATCAGAGCACTTTCTAGTTTCTTCCTCTTGTACTGTCCTTAGGGACTGTTTGGCTACGCCTTTTTATACCTTCATGTTGGCTTTTTGGCCAAGACAAGCATAAGAGACTTAAGGGCTTGTTCGGCTACGGTGAAACCAACTTATTGCTGGTCCTCTTTGTGTGACGTCACGGAATAGGTGGCAATTTGTCTTAAAAATGAGGAATTAAGACACTTGGTCACAAACAACAGAACTTTCTGGAATTCTAGGGGATGAGCAAAACAAAGTCAACTGGTTACATCGAATGCTCCTTCACTGTAATTTCTAGTAATAAATAACAATAGAAGCTTTTGTAAAGATGGCAAAAGAAATTGAATTCGATGAATATTTAATACATCTGATCCGATTATAACTTATATCACTCCCAACCCATACCCGGTGCTTCTTCAAAAATAAAACCCTAGGCACACCTAAGAATGAGGGCTTTGATTGATAAATTTATTATGATTCTATACTTATTTTAGGTAACTACACTTAGATATTGTTCTTTTTCAGGTATAGAATTTTTTTTATTCTTTCTTTGTACCCTCTAACATAACCAATCCTTTTCATAAGTTTCTGGTTTCTTGACAGTTTTTGGGCACTATTCAATTTTCAATAGTAAATTTGGATCAAGGGTATGATATTATTTGGGCTTTGCATGTGGGCCAGAAACCAGACCAAATCTATTAGTTGGTTTATATTGTGGGCTGTTAGATATGAATATGGGCCAAAGGAGGAAAGGAATGAGGCCCAATATATATTTTGGGTAGAGAATCCTAATGGACCCAAATCGTTTGAATCTAAAAAACGTGGACGGCAGGATTCGAACCTGCGCGGGCAGAGCCCACATGATTTCTAGTCATGCCCGATAACCACTCCGGCACGTCCACATTTTGTTAATAAGGACTCAAATGTGTTTTTTAAAACTATATATTATATATTTAAATAGTTGGGTGTGAAGTGATAGAGACAACCTAAAAACATGCGAAAAGCCGAAGCCAACCAAATACCATGTAGAGCTTCCTTTAGTTTTGTGCTATTCACGCTTAAGATAGCCATTGAAGCATTATGGGTCCATCTCTACTCTATCTTTTTGGCTTCTCACCATCTCCACAATATTCACATATAAAGTCAAAACAAAACTCGTCAATATATATATACACGCTCCTAATATCAATGTGTGAGACAAGTCATATTTTTGTGTTTAAACACACGGTCCGAATCTTGACGTGTACAAAATATCCACTACGTTTACAATATATGGACATTTATGTTTTTTCATAATTTTATTACTAACTAATATATTAAATATGTATATTATAACGAACCGAATAATAATTTATACATGTTTTTTTCAAAATTAATATATATTGGGTGGTGCATATATATTTATTAAATAAACCGACATTTGGTTGGTCCAAAATATGTATTATAAAGGAAAATATCGTGTATTGTTTATTAATTAGGGTATGTTTCTTAAACTTTATTCATTTATTTGTAAAAGCTCGGGACGTGGCATTGTTTGTGGCTGTATTGCTATTGGGATCATATTCACATGTGGGTGGATAAGTATTGGGCCAAGGTGTGGAGGAGATTGCATCATATATATTCTATTAAAGTGTATTTAATTATCTACACTATGCGTCATTATTATTTTATACTTCTTGGTCTGCCATCCAAGAAATATTTATTTAATATTTAATTTTCTTTTATGAGTATTATAACTTTATTATTATGTTTATCAATTGTTACACGACTTTTTTTGCCATTTTAATCAAGATATACGGTTGATTTTGAAATATGATAATTATTTTTTATTCAATAAATATTTTTTGGAAAATTAAGGAGAGAAAATATAAAATGTTTGGTTGGAACAATTGAACATAAAAATAATCAAACAAGTTCACATAGTTTCTCCATTTATTCAAGGTGGAGGTCATGATGTTGTATAATGCTAACTGGTTCGAGTCAATTTATTTACGGGATTATCAATGAATTTTAGTTAAAAATGTTCTGCAGCGAGATTACGAGGTTTCTCCATCTAGTCAAGATGGAGGACATGGCTCTGCATGACGTTAAATAGGTCGAGTCGTCTTGTCTCCAATATGTAATATCATTGGTTCATCATTTTATTACTACTATATTTGGTACTATTAGTTAAATTTGTTGTTAATTTTTCAATTTCGATGTTTTTAAGTGAGGGTATTATCTCATTGAACGTTGCAGTTATTTTACTTGACATATAGTTAATTTTGATTGCTTAATTATGTTGAATATTTTTCAAAAAAAAATAATAATTACAGATACAACCGATGGAAATAACGATGAGACAGCCCACAATCACATGCTTCACCCTTTGGATTCTTACCAGATCTGAGGTATATTTTAAAACTATATTAATCACTATTGGCACCGACTTATTATTAAATAAAATAAAACCGTAAATTTAATAAGTTCGGACAATTTCATAGGACTCAAAGATCTTATCCATACTTAGAAATGTACTGTACCGCGCGCCTTTTTTAAGCGTGTTGTACACGAACCTCCAAGAAACGAGAGTGTAGTCCACGCGCTATTATGAGAAAATGGGACTTGAAAACAAGGAAACAAGAACAGAGCAAAAGTGGATAATGCCGAATATATATTTTTAATCTAAATATCCGTAAATTATTTTACCATAACCATTTTGACCGTCCCAAAGGCCACGTCTATAAATACCCATCACCCGATACAATCCATTCCAAACCATAATCCATTTCTTGCTGTTTGGCTTAATTTTCCATCTGAACGAGAAAAGGAGAGAAAGTGAGAGAAACCCATTTTCGAATCAAAATTTGTTTTTTCCAGCTTCTGGGTTTTGTTTAAAATGGATTCTTATTGTGATTTCTACTTCAATCAAAAGAGCAGCCTTGGGTTTTTAGCCGAGGAAGAAGAGTTTTGTGGTGAGATCAAGAGAAGCAACAATCTTGATGATGATTCAATCTCTTGTTGCTCTGATTCATCATCAATAGCTTCGGATTCATTCATGGAAGGAGAAGAAGAAGTCAACTCATCGTCAAGGTCAACCAATGGTCCTCTTCAGGACATGTCTTCAGTCCTCCAACAGCTTCCCTCCAAGTAAGTGATCTCAAAAAAACTGGTGTATTCGGATCGGATTTAGTGATCTCGTCTTCTATCGTTTCCGAATTAGTAATATCGGATTTTGGTCGGATTTAGAATTTAGTAATCTCGCTTCCTATCATTTTTCAATTAGAAATATTGGGTTTTGGTCGGATATAGAATTTAATAATTTCGTTTTCAATTGTTTCCGACGAGAGATATTGGGTTTTAATCGGATTTAGAATTATATAGAATTTAATAATCTCGTCTTCAATTATTTTCAATTAGAGATATTGGGTTTTAGTCGGATTCAAAATTTATATAGAATTTAATAATCTCGTCTTCAAATATTTTCAATTAGAGATATTGGGTTTTAATCAGATTCAAAATTTATATAGAATTTAATAATGTGGTCTTCAATTGTTTTTAGTGGGAGATATTGAATTTTAGTCGGCAGAATTTATATAAAATTTAATAATCTCGTATTCAATTATTTCCGACTAGAAATATTGAGTTATGTTAGATTTACAATTTAGTAATCTCGACTTCTATCGTTGTTATCAGAGACATAGAGTTTTAGTCATATTATTTTGAATTAAAGATATTGAGTAGTTTTTTCCGCTTATACCACTAAATTAAAATCCAATAAATGGGTGTTTTATTTTATAATCCAAAACTTGTAGGGGTAAAATGGGCATTTCACTAACATGTTTTGTGTTCCTCTTTTTGTAGGAAAGGGCTATCAAAGCACTACCAAGGGAAGTCCCAATCATTCACATCACTGAGCCATGTGGTGTGCTTGGAGGACATGGTGAAGCCTGAGAACCCATACAACAAGAAGCTCAAGTCTTGCAGGAGCTATGCAGGTGGGCTCTCTGATCGGGGCCGTCCGATGAACCAGAGCATCGAGGACCACAGATCAAGCTCTCCAAGGATCAAAGCTTCGAGAGGGTGTTATAGGCCTCCAATGGGTCCTCACAGATCTACTAGCACCAATAGCATTTCAAACCAAACTGCTCTCTTTGCTTGAAAATATTAGTGGAAGTTCAGATTTAGATCATGAGTTTGATTTTGATTTAGTCCCATTCATTACATGGGTTTATGTTATGTACTTCATTTTCACCAAAAAAGAGGAATATAAGAAAATTGTATAAATTTGAATTTAATTTGTTTTATGTAGCTTGCAAATACTTGATTTTATAAAGCTGAATTCGATTGGAATTAAAACGATATTAATTAGAATGTGTATAATTAATATGATGCATTTCGATTTTTTTGAATTACATTATATTTTAAATCTCCAATTTACACCTTTGTTTTCGTTTGTTTATGTTTTAGGAATGGCAACGGATCGGGTTTGAGGCGGATTTGACCAAACTCGCACCGTACCCAAAAGATTTAAACGGGTACCCAATCCGGAAAAATCCGTTCAAAGTGAGCGGGTACCCACCCCGCTCAAAACCCGTCGAGTGCGGGTTTTACCCGAAACTTGACCCGAAAAATATCAAAAATGCAATTTTTTTTTAAAATGTCCTGAATTTATTATATAATAAAATGTGTAATTGTTTTATATATTTTATATAATGTATAATATATAATTATATACATAATTGCTTTAAT
>JAYMTP010001112.1:0-26352 GCA_036897365.1 Geranium brycei | reverse complement strand
ATTCCTTAACTATCTTGCCAAAACTTTTGTGTCTTTTTTAAAATATATTTTAAATTATAGTCTAGATGCTTCTTTAAAATTAATATAAACAAACTAGAATTTTAATGTAAAAATTATTATTATAAGGTAAGTTAAGATTGGACCTCAATCAGATTAGATATTTTTTAAAAGAAAATTACATATTATTATTAAGAAACTAACCCGAAATCATGCCGGACAGTTGAGACAGTATTTGGTGGGACAGGCCCCGCACCATGATCCCAACTACTGTTAGTTAAAGCATATCTGACTAATTCGCAAGCCACATAATTACAAGATCGACGAGCAAAAGATATAGACATGACTGTCCTTGAGACGGATACACTACGACAACAGTATGAAATAATACCCTAAAAAATGTTCCTAACCTGGTTTCCGCGCATGATGTGGTCCACCACCCTGAAGCAATCAAGCAGATTAGATACTTAGATCGACAAAATATAATGTTAAAATTAAACGATAATTTGATGTGTTTTTGATAAAATTAAATTTTAATATTTTATTCTATCAATTCGACGATAAAATGACTTATTAATTTACACTATTAACACATAAATTTTACCGAATATAACTCTATTTTTATAACTTTTTGGTAAGTGATTTATTATTTTACCCATACCATATTTGATTATTTTTATGGTAAATGATTTATAATTTTTAATGTAACTTATGATTTCAATTTACAAAAAATGATGTAACTTATGATTTCAATTTAATAAACAACTCATAAACAATAAATAATTTTCATTATAAAATAACATATTTTTCAAGGAGCATATTCTTAAGTATCATTTCTCAATAAAAAAAACATTTATTAAAGAAAAAAAGCGTTGCCGTGACACGACATCTAGCGAATAGGAGAGCACACAAAAGACTGCCGACCAATAGGAACACGCCAAGTCAGAAGAGATCGATTCTGATTGGTCCCAGCTGTGAACATAGTGCTCCGTGACGTCACCAACCAGAGCTCCGTTATTTTTAATAAAAATTAAAAACTCACCGATGGTTCCCAGAAATTGCTTAATGCTTAATCTCTATATTTTAATCCGAATATTAGGAGCTAATTAATCTGTTATTAGTAGTGGTTGCGGAATTATTGTAGAACTCTGGTAGAGAGCGAGAGGCAATAAGAGAGAAAGCTTCGCGCAGTGACCTATCACTTTCTCGCTCTTTTTTTTCCCGAGAAACAAACACTCCTCAAGACACGACTCGAATCGAATCTCGGCTCGTTCCGGAGAGGTTAGAGGAAAGGAAAGCTCTTCTCGTCTCGGGATCGGAAACTGTATGTCTTGTTTTACTTGCATTTTAGCGTTGCTTCTTCGATTTCACCGATTTTGAATCTTCGATTTGTTGTGTTTAGTGAAATTGGAGTTTGATTCGATTGAAGGACTCTAATCTCTCCGTACAGTTCGTTCCGGAGGAGGAGAGGAGAGGAAGGGAAGGATTCGAAGCTTGGGGATCGGAATTGTACGTTTGACTTGCATTTGAACTGCTTCTTTGTTTTCACCGAATTTAATTTATGATTCGTAGTGTTTTTGTTGAAATTGGAGCTTGATTGATTTGCTTTGGCTGTGCTTGTTCAGATTTCTCGTTTTTTTTAGTGTTTTGTGGTTTCTTCGTTTTCACAGATTTTAATTTACGATTTGTGGCGTTTTAGTGAAATTTGAGCTTTTGGCTGTTGTTTTATTCAGATTTCTGGTTTTCGTTAATGAAATTGATCTGATTTTTTTGCCTGTGTTTTCTTGCATTTTGAGTTGTTTGTTGTTCGAATTCACTGGTATGAATTTTCGTTTTGCAGTGGTTTTAGTGAAATTGGAGCTAGATTGATTTGTTTTGGCTGTTTTGTGTTCAGATTTCTGGTTTTTGTTGATGAAATTGATCTCAATTTTTTTTGCCTGTGTTTGTCTTGCATTTTGAGTTGTTTGTTCGATTTCACCTGTATGAGTTTTTCTTTTTGTTGTGGTTTTTTAGTGAAATTGGAGCTTGATTGATTTGTTTTGGCTGTTGTGTTCAGAATTCTGGTTTTTGTGGATGAAATTGATCTGAAATTTGGGTGAAATCTCGGTTTTGGAGTTTTCTGAGTGTTGTTGAAAGGATGGGAAAAGGAGGTGAAGACTATGGGAAACATGAAATTTCTAGACCTAAGCCTTCTGATCGTGAAATCTACCCGGCATGGGGCAAGGACGTGGAGGAGTGCGAGAAGCACTATGGAGTGAGTAGGAAATTAGGGTTGAGATCCGAGGAAGTGGCCCGGAGGCGTGAGATCCATGGTTTCAACGAGTTGGAGAAGCACGAGGGCCAATCAATCTGGAAATTAGTCCTTGAGCAGTTCAACGACACTCTGGTTCGGATTCTTCTCGCTGCGGCGGTGATTTCGTTTGTGCTCGCTTGGTATGACGGGGAAGAGGGGGGCGAGATGGAGATTACCGCGTTTGTGGAGCCTCTGGTGATTTTCTTGATTTTGATTGTGAATGCAATTGTTGGAGTTTGGCAGGAGAGCAACGCGGAGAAGGCGTTAGAGGCTCTGAAGGAGATTCAGTCGGAGCATGCCACTGTGTTCCGGGATAACAGGAAGATCCCCAGTTTGCCCGCAAAGGAACTCGTGCCTGGTGATATCGTTGAGCTTAAGGTTGGTGATAAGGTCCCTGCGGATATGAGAGTGGTTGAGCTTATCAGCTCGACTGTGAGGGTTGAGCAGGGTTCACTAACCGGAGAGAGCGAGGCAGTGAACAAAACAAACAAGGCTGTTCCTGAGGATACTGATATTCAAGGGAAGAGATGCATGGTCTTCGCAGGTACTACTGTCGTCAACGGGCACTGCATTTGTATGGTAACACAAATCGGTATGGAAACTGAGATTGGTCAAGTGCATGAGCAGATTCACGAGGCAGCCCAGAGCGAGGAAGACACGCCGTTGAAGAAGAAGCTTAATGAGTTCGGAGAAATGCTCACATTGCTCATTGGGGTGGTTTGCGCTTTGGTCTGGCTCATCAACGTGAAGTACTTCCTTACTTGGGAATACGAAAACGGGTGGCCGACGAACTTCAAGTTCTCATTCGAGAAATGCACCTATTACTTCGAAATTGCAGTCGCCCTGGCGGTGGCGGCCATTCCCGAAGGTTTACCTGCAGTCATCACAACGTGCTTGGCCCTTGGAACCCGGAAAATGGCTCAGAAGAACGCCCTGGTCAGGAAGCTTCCCAGTGTTGAAACTTTGGGATGCACCACTGTTATATGCTCAGATAAAACCGGAACCTTGACTACAAATCAAATGTCTGCAGTGAAGCTGGTAGCGATTGGGTCCACATCAGATAGGCTTCGGACTTTTAAGGTAGAGGGCACCACATACAATCCTCTCGATGGAAAAATTCACGACTGGCCAACTGGTCGAATGGATGCTAATCTCCAAATGATTGCCAAGATTGCTTCGGTTTGTAATGATTCTGATGTTGCTCAGGCAGAGCATAAGTTCTTGGCCCATGGAATGCCTACCGAAGCAGCACTAAAGGTGAGATTTTTTTGTTTCCGTTTCATTTTATTTTTCAAATTTCATCATCTTTGTAACAGAGAAAATGGTTTACAGTCCTTTTGGTGAATCTCATTTCATTGCATTTGCTAGTCTTTCAAAGTTTAGCTGTCCAAAAATGTGTTCTCTTGCTCAACCCGTCTTTTAATTGTCTGCTAAAATTTGCCTCCGTGTCATTTCAGGTTCTAGTTGAGAAAATGGGTCTTCCCGAAGGATCTGGATCATCAAGTAGCAATGATGTTCTGCGTATGTCAAGATTTTACCAAGTTTTTTCATTTCCTCATCCTGTGAATCACTGCAGATACTAATTTTTACATTCTTTTACTCATTTACATATTGGTCGTGTTTGTTTCTTAAGGTTGCTGCCAGAAGTGGAATGAATATGAACGCAGAATTGCAACTCTTGAATTTGACCGTGATAGGAAATCTATGGGTGTTATTGCGAAATCGAGCTCGGGGAAGAACACCCTGCTAGTGAAGGTGCTCTTTCTATAAGAAACTTTTATGACCATAGAACCTCTACTTCGACTACTGACAACCTTATCATATTTTTTTCGGAAAAAAAATCATTGGCAGTTTCAGTTACATACGGTGTTGTTTCCTCAGTCAATGCATATTTAATTTTTTGTCACTATGTTATTTTTGTGTGTTTAGAGCTCCTGGATGTTTATTATTGCCAAATCAGAGAATGAGATTGTGTTAATAAAGTAAAAATGCTCAATATTTGCAGGGTGCTGTAGAGAATGTGTTGGAGAGAAGCACGAAGATGCAATTGCACGATGGTTCAGTGGTACCTCTCGATAACCACTCAAGGAACGTTATCATCCAAGCTCTTCATGAAATGTCAACTAGCTCTCTACGCTGTTTGGGTTTCGCATACAAAGATGACCTCTCCGAGTTTCAAACTTATGATGGCAGTGAAGAGCATCCAGCTCACGAGCTTTTGCTGAAACCATCTAATTATTCATCAATTGAGAGTGATCTAGTTTTTGTTGGTTTGGTCGGTCTGAGGGTGAGTTGTGCGCTTACCCAAATCTCATTCTCTTTACTTGCTCAATCCTTTTTCTAACCATGGCCAATATCGTCAACAGGATCCTCCCCGGGCTGAAGTTTTCCAAGCAATCGAGGATTGCAGGGCAGCCGGTATTCGAGTGATGGTCATCACAGGAGATAACAAGAACACTGCAGAAGCTATATGTCGTGAAATTGGCGTGTTTGGAACAGCAGAAGACATTACCTTCAAAAGTTTAACAGGTAAAGAGTTTATGGCTCTCCGTGATCAGAAGTCCCATCTGAGACAAAGTGGCGGGCTTCTCTTTTCTCGTGCTGAACCTAGGCACAAGCAAGAGATAGTGAGGTTGCTTAAAGAAGACGGGGAGGTTGTTGCCATGACTGGTGATGGAGTGAACGATGCGCCTGCCCTGAAACTCGCTGATATCGGGATTGCCATGGGCATTGCTGGAACAGAGGTATTATTTTCTTTTCTACATATTCTTATTAGGGGCGGTTCAATTACTATTCAAGATGTGTTATATTTATGTGCAAGGACTTCAACGATCTCGTTTTTTTTCAGGTTGCGAAGGAGGCTTCAGACATGGTTCTGGCAGATGATAATTTTAGTACCATAGTTGCAGCTGTTGGCGAAGGCAGATCCATTTACAACAACATGAAGGCTTTTATCAGGTACTCTCATAGTTTCCCGGTTCTTAAATTTGCTGGCTGTTCGTTCTATAAACTTGCCTATACGTTAGTTAAATTAATATATGAATATGTTCTAGCTCAACATCTTTAAAACAAACTCATATCCACAAAATCAAATGACGTCACAGTCCTGTTAGCCTAAACTGCTAGGAATGAGGAGATATTCCCGGAGTAGCTGTCCCTCGTTGATTTCGAAAGTTTTCATGCATGATCATCCAACTAATGAAACCTGAATTTTTCATGCACGATCATCCAGCTAATGAAATCATGTCATCAATGTTCTGAAACTTCCCGAAAACTCAATAAAACTGAGTTTTACTGATTTTCACTTTAGGAGTAGTCAAATGTAGACATGTTTTTGGTAACTTATCATCTATGTTTATCGTTGTCTGACCATATTATTTTTGTTTGATCAATGACTTGTGTTTTAACTGATTAAATTGTTTGAAATTATCTTATCTTACTAAAATATTGTTATTTTTGTCATCAATTGTTCAATATATGCATTATATATCAACATATATTTTTATTTTCAAAACTTCTTATTTGTCCTCTAGCTGAGTTTTAGGTGATCCCTAGTAACCACACTCCTCACACCTTCATTAGATTTGTTTAATTGATGTGTACACAAAGTACTTAAAATGGTCATATTCAACTATCTCACTTATTGACAATGTTTCACTTATTTAAAAAAAAAACAATGTTTCACTTAATGACTTGTATAGTGACTCATTTACACGTGTTTTGTAACCTAAAGCCTATGATGAGAACTGGTTTGTTCAAGTCATCTTCTCTTTATCGACAACTGCTCTCACATCTCTCTCATGCCTCACATTTATGTAACATTGTTTCTTAAAGAGCTCAATGATTTAACATGGCTTACACGTTTCAGGTACATGATCTCATCGAATATTGGTGAGGTCGCCTCTATATTCCTGACGGCAGCTTTGGGCATCCCCGAAGGCCTCATTCCTGTTCAGCTTCTGTGGGTCAACCTCGTCACCGATGGTCCACCTGCAACTGCTCTCGGATTCAATCCTCCCGATAAGGACGTCATGAAGAAGCCTCCTCGCAGGAGCGATGACTCCCTCATCAGCGCGTGGATTCTGTTCCGCTATCTGGTAATTCACTGCTTTCACTAACATTATTATAGAAATCATATAGGTTTATGAGCCTAATTTTATTAAGGGTTGGCTTGAAAAAATAGTTTAACTCAGGCTCGAGTATTGAGTTTATACTCTTAATCTCGGGATTTAAGAATAGTATTAAAACTCAAATTCGGCTCGATTCTTGTGACTAGGGGTGTGAGCGAGCCGAATTGAGCCTGACTTCGATTCGGTTAGAAGAGAAACAGTTAGGTTCGAGTTCAGCTCGGACTCAAACATGTTTATACAATGAAATTTTAGCTCTAAGAATATAATATTAAAATTTGAGTTCGGCTCAATTCTTGTGACCAGGGACGTAAACAAGCCGAATTGAGTCTAATAAGCTTGGGCTCGAACGAGCTTACTTTAGCTCTAAGAACTATATTAAAACTGAAATTCAGCCCGA
Source organism: Geranium brycei (assembly GCA_036897365.1). NCBI lineage: Eukaryota > Viridiplantae > Streptophyta > Magnoliopsida > Geraniales > Geraniaceae > Geranium > Geranium brycei. Next base: position 19,535 of record JAYMTP010001112.1, on the reverse strand, counting down.
TTCAGGTGACGGGTGTGAACATCTGAGTGGAGCCTAATTTTATTAAGGTTCAGATCGTCTTGCAAAAAATATTTCAGCAACAAGCTTATACAATTATACTCGAGCTCTAAAAATAATATTAAAACTCAAATTCATCTTGTTTTGATTAGCTTTTTTACAATAAATATTTATCATTAAAAGTTATGTTTATATTATATCATGTTGAATATAATATATAATTAATAATATACTATATGGCCATGTTGCAAGCCTGTCGTGCCTTGATAGCTTGGGCTCGCCATCTTATTTAGTAAACAAGCTCGTTCATCCTCTTATTTCTAACATTCAATCTGATCGTTACTATCCTTTCGCATAGGTCATCGGAATGTACGTCGGGCTTGCAACTGTCGGCGTGTTCATCATCTGGTACACGCACGACTCCTTCCTGGGCATCAACCTCGTCGGCGACGGGCACTCCCTCGTCTCCTACTCCCAACTCGCCAGCTGGGGCCAGTGCTCGACCTGGGGCAACTTCACCGTCTCGCCCTTCACTGCCGGTTCCCAGACCTTCACGTTCAGCGACAACCCGTGCGACTACTTCACGACGGGCAAGGTCAAGGCCATGACGCTCTCCCTCTCCGTGCTCGTAGCCATCGAGATGTTCAACTCCCTCAACGCCCTCTCCGAGGACGGGAGCCTCGTCTCCATGCCCCCGTGGGTCAACCCGTGGCTCCTCCTGGCCATGTCCGTCTCCTTCGGGCTCCACTTCCTGATCCTGTACGTCCCGTTCTTGGCGCGGGTGTTTGGGATCGTCCCGCTCAGCCTCAACGAGTGGCTGCTCGTCCTGGCCGTCGCACTGCCGGTGATCTTGATCGACGAGGTGCTCAAGTTCGTCGGGAGGTGCACGAGCGGGTCCGGGCGGGCCGCCCGGCGGAGGAAGGCCAAATCGGAGTGAGTGAAAAAAACTCTTAGTTCTTGATAGTTACGTTATATTAGGTGTAATTTGGATTTGAGGAGCAAAACTTGTTCCTTATATATTATTATTATCTTATTATTCTTTAGGATGTTTTTTGAGTAGTGACTCTCATTTTTATCGATACAAGGCCTTTTTGTTTGTTCAATTTCAAGTGCTCTATATCCGTGTGATTGGTTTACAGGGGTATTTTTGTCATTTACATATCCGTCATGAGACAGAGGCTTGAACAACAAGCTACTGTGAAAAAAAAATTGAACTAGACGTGATCTGATATACTTGCTTTGATGGAAATTAGGAACTATTAAATTTGTTTTGAATCCACTTGATATCATCGTATAGGGAGATAAAATATTTTAAACTCAACCAGTAGTTTTCTATGACAAATAGAATTACTGTACCCATTCCAAACATGTCTTTTTGTCCTCACTAACCAGTGTTGGTGATTATTGGAATCGAAAAACCAGCTCCAACTACGTGTCAAGAATTCCGCTGGAGAGTTTATGGGTATAAATAAGATTGATGTAATTTTCAAAAAAAGAAGAAATCCACAAGCCTCTCGAACGATAAGTAACAATCCAAAGACATGTGTCGGGGAGGACAGATCTTTCGCCCAACACTTAATCAAACCCTGAAAGAGCCGCCCAAACTAAAATAATGGATTTTCATATTCGCTGGTCATTTTCGAAAACGAACTTTAACACAAGAAAGTTTAGTAACTCTTTATCACCCAAAACTATTACATGGTATGTTACAGTGATTCAAAAGGCAAGGCATTGACATGGGGAAGTAGATAAGCAGATGTAACACCCACACCCAACCGTAATTAGTGACGATGAACCATTTCCATGACACATTGTTGTGCTTTCGTGAAGCTTTCGTGGAGTAGGTCACCACTCTTCACTCACCCATTTCCTTGTTTTGCCGTTTTCAGTAACCTTCATCAACCATGCATCACACGCTTCCCATCATTTTCCTTTGCTTGATCACCCAATTCCCATATAGAAAAAAAAATATAATTACAAAAGTTAGTGGTTAATAAATATTTTAGGGATTTGCTATGCAGTACACTCCCTATGTACAAGTTCGATTCAAGTCAAGGACTCGCGATTTACGCACAGATAATCTTTAGAAATCAGAGACACTAGTATTACAAATTTTTGAATTCTGAAACCAACTTACTAACTATCTTGAGACTTTCACTTATTAGTATTTGTTTCGTATCAAAAGATTCATTCATATCTCATATGCAGAGTCTCGCATGACGTGAATCATCAATTTGATTTGCACGTGGGACTGAGAGTGTAAAATATGAAATAAAACACATAAAAATATAACATCTATCCATCAACTCGGGTTTTTAGATTAGCTAAACTATAACATATTAAGAAGACGATACGAAGAAATATTTATGGTCACGATAGTTTAGTAATATGTATATAATTTTTTTAATGATATTTGATCATATAATATTTTTATTTACTCAAATACATAAATGGTTTTGTATTAAAAATATTCAAATAAAATCAGTTAAGATTCGAAAAACCAAAATCAAATAATTCCATATTGTTAAAACCTTTGGTAGAGAAATGATCAATTTCTTCACCTACTCACTAAACAACATTACGTAATGGTTGGACACTAGAATTCACCAAACTCTCACTGCACATTTTTCTTTCCTCTACTCTTCACTTTCTATAAATCCTTATAACACTCAAAACCCACTAAAAATTAAATTAAACCCCCCCCAAAAAAAACCATAAACCCCAAATGTCTCGTTTCCGTCTACCGTCAATCTCGCCGGCGGCGACAAAACCCACTGCCGGCGATGACCTCCCCCTCTTCCCGGCCCACCGAGAATCCTCCGAGAGATCCAAGCCCACAATCTCTCGCACCCTCGCCGAGCTCCTCGACGCCGCCAGCGACACCTCCGGCAACACCACGCCGGCCCACTGGGCCCTCGACGTGGGCCCGGGCATCGCCGGCGGGTTCCTGCCGGCGCCGGGGACGTACCCTTTTGTCTTGTCTTTCAGTGACCTCACCTACTCCGTCAAGGTCCGCCGGAAAATGGGCCTGCCGGCGTTTTCCCGCCGGCGGCCGGGATCGGGGTCGGAGTCTCCGGCGAGGAGCAAGGTTTTGTTGGATGGAATCTCCGGCGAGGCGAGCGAGGGGGAGATCACGGCGGTGATGGGCGCGAGCGGGTCGGGGAAGTCGACGCTCGTGGACGCCCTGGCGGACCGGATCGCCAGGGAAAGCCTGGGAGGCGCCATCAGGCTCAACGGCGAGGTCTTGGAGTCGAAGGTACTGAAGGTGATCTCGGCTTACGTAATGCAGGACGACTTGCTTTTTCCGATGCTGACGGTGGAGGAGACGCTGATGTTCTCGGCGGAGTTCCGGCTGCCCCGGTCGCTCTCCAAGGCGAAGAAGCGGGCCAGGGTACAGGCCCTGATAGACCAGCTCGGGCTCAGGAGCGCCGCGGGGACGGTCATCGGGGACGAGGGTCACCGGGGGGTCTCCGGCGGGGAGCGCCGGCGGGTCTCGATCGGGACCGACATTGTCCATGACCCGATCCTCCTGTTTCTCGACGAGCCCACCTCAGGCCTGGACTCCACCAGCGCCTTCATGGTCGTCAAGGTCCTCCAGAGGATCGCCCAGAGCGGGAGCGTCGTGATCATGACCGTCCACCAGCCGAGCTACCGGATCCTGAGCCTCCTCGACCGCCTGATCTTCCTCTCCCACGGCCAGGCCGTCTACATCGGGTCCCCGGCGAATCTCCCCCGGTTTTTCGCCGATTTCGGGAACCCGATCCCCGAAAACGAGAACCGGACCGAGTTCGCCCTGGATCTGATCCGGGAGCTCGAGGAATCCCCAGGTGGAACGAAACGACTCGTCGAGTTTCATAGATCCCGATACAACAAAGAAACAGATCCAGATCTTAGATCTGGACCTAAGCTGTCGCTGGTCGACGCGATCAGCAACAGCATCTCCAGAGGCAAGCTCGTGTCCGGCGGAGCCAGGGTGGGTCCGCCGGGCCCGATCCTGACCACCGCCCCCTCCGTCCCCAAGTTCGCCAACCCGTTCTGGACGGAGATCGCAGTGATCGGGCGGCGCTCCCTGACGAACTCGCGGCGAATGCCCGAGCTATTCACGGTCCGGCTCGGCGCGGTCCTGGTGACTGGAACCATCCTGGCCACCATGTTCTACCGCCTGGACGCCTCCCCGCGGGGCGTCCAGGAGCGCATCGGCTTCTTCGCCTTCGCCATGTCGACGACATTCTACACCTGCGCCGAGGCCATCCCGGCCTTCCTCCAGGAGCGCCACATCTTCCTCCGCGAGACCGCCTACAACGCCTACCGGCGATCCTCCTACGTCCTCGCCCACTCCGCAATCTCCGTCCCCTCCCTGATCCTCCTCTCCCTCGCCTTCTCCGCCACCACCTACTTTGCCGTCGGCCTCGCGGGCGGCGCGGGCGGCTTCCTCTTCTTCTTCCTCGCCGTCCTCGCCGCCTTCTGGTCGGGGAGCTCGTTCGTCACGTTCCTCTCCGGCGTCGTCTCCCACGTCATGCTCGGGTACACCGTCGTCGTCGCGATCCTCGCCTACTTCCTCCTGTTCAGCGGATTCTTCATCGCCCGGGACCGGGTCCCGGGCTACTGGCTGTGGTTCCACTACCTCTCGCTCGTCAAGTACCCGTTCGAGGGCGTGCTGCGCAACGAGTTCGGGGACCCGGGGAGGTGCCTCGTCAGGGGGCTGCAGATGTTCGACGCCACGCCGCTCGGGGCGGTGCCGGAGGCGGTGAAGGTGAGGCTGCTGGAGAGCATGAGCGGGACGCTGGGAGTGAACATCACGCGCGACTCGTGCGTGACCAACGGGCTGGACGTTCTGAGGATGCAGGGGGTGACGCAGCTGGGGAAGTGGGGTTGCTTGTGGATCACGGTGGCTTGGGGCTTCTTCTTTAGGGTTTTGTTTTATTTCTCTCTCATGCTTGGGAGCAAGAACAAGAGGAGATGAAGTTTGAATTGTGGGTTTGTTTTGTACTTGATGTGGGACAATGACAAAAATTGTAATTCAGTAGTTTTTTTTTTTTTGAATATTCTTACTCCACTCAAATATCTTTGTTGAGTCTCGAACCTTGGTCTGAAGTCAAGGAGCGAGCAGTGTCAACCACTAAGTCACGCTTAAACTGGTAATTCAGTAGTTTATTACTATATGTTATGTTATGTTATGCGATTGTATGCAATTAAATTCTCTTTTGATATATTTCATTGTCTTAGTGGAGATATACCTGACACCCTTTAACGTTCAAATTATATCCATCAGAGTCTTGAGGTTCACATCTCCAATGCTCGCAATCTCCGCCGTGTCATCATTAGCTAGACAAACTACACATTTTATAGGTCTAAAGTTTGATGGCACATTCTTATAGAGGGGAGTGTGAAAAGAAGCCCATGAATGCATGGTCCATGATTCAACTAGACTCTCTATACGACACATCAGAGCATCATGGTTAAATTCCTCTAATACTTAAAGTGACCAGTTTGTTGGCAATTTCAACAAGTCACACATGTTCATTGCTTTATGGATTTTGATCTCCCATGCCCCTTACTCTTTTCCCTTTCAGACTCCTTACCTCTCTCACGTTCAACCCGAAGCCTGGCGATTCTCCTCAGCTTCTTATGCGGATATCTTCCCCGAGAATCAAGTCTCTTAGTCCTTCGAACGATAGCTTAGTAGTTTCAGTGCAGCTGCTACCGCTGTAACGGTTCCTGACAAACTTTGAGGCAACGAAGATAACGATAATAGAGCAGGTACCTCATCATCGAATTTAATATCTACATGCACTGATATTGATAGTATCATATTAAATTCGTTCACATGATTAGTAACACCCCCACATTAGTTCATTTTCTATCAAAAATTTGCGAATCAAATATACATTGTTTGATGTATAGGCTTTTCATACATATTTGATAACACCTTAATGTGTCTATAGATAGTCCTATTCTTCATGACATTATATGCAACATTTTTTGCCAATGTCAATCTCACTGAACCCTAAGCTTTCCAATCTAGTAAAGCACGGTCGTAAAAACTTATTTTCTCCGGCTTGGTCTCTAAAAAAGGTCGTGTAGGTTTTTCTTGTACAAATAGTCAGCTATTTGTATCTCCAAAATCTCTTCCGTCAAACTTGTCGATTCGAACTTTCACTTCTTCTTTCATTGCTCCCACTTGCCAAAAATCAAGCTCTGACACCAATTGATGGGGTGCATAATAACGTGAAGCAATTCTCTACCAAGTAGGTCAGCGCATGTAGGTTAAGTTTCTTATTATGCTTTCCTATTTAGATTATGTGTATTGCCTACATATATAAAGGGCATACTCTTAATATAATACACATCAATTCAATACAACAATATTATTTTCTATCAATTAGAACAAGCGACCTCATGCGCATTATATAAAATCTCTGTCACTTCACCCAAACGACATAATTTTGGAAAGAAATTATCCAATTCAACTCAAAGAAGAAGTGTACAAACTAAAAATGACTGCAAAGTTCAAAATACACCACAAAGTTACATAAATTTAAAACAACAAATCTATGAAACATCAACACAATCTGATAATTTCCTTAACTAATTGTGTTCCTCCAGAATTTACCATGTTCCTTTGCCTGCAATGTACATTCCATTTCTTGCTGCAATATGTCTCTCACAAGAACTGCAAAAACTTTGTACAGCTAAAAAACAATCAGATACTTTTAGTTCCTGAGGCTCTGTACAGAAGGTTTTCGAGTTTATGGTTTTCGGGTTTTTGTTGGTTTCGTCATACTATCGTGCCAAGGCCTAGTTCGTCCTCGATGTCATCGCCATCTTCGAACAGCTTCAAGAACCGAGCCTGCTCTTCCTGCCTCTTTTTCCTTCGCCAGTTCCTTACCCCTTTCACGATCGCGATGATCAGTACAATTCCAATGGCGATGGAGGCGACGGTGATTGCAAGAAGAATCGCTATGCGGATTTTCTTACTTTCGTCGTCTCCACGAGTGGTTTTGGTCTTGGGAGCTGCAATGCGAAGCACAAAATCATAACTATATTGCTTCTCTTACAATTACCGTCATTTTTTGTCATTAACAGAGCGCTCAACACTCTCTTGCAAAAGTGTGACAGTATACCGCAGGTTTCTGCTATTTTCCCAGCTAAAAATCCAGTGGATCAAAATTATGTCATAAAAGTGAGATCGAAATGATAGTTAAGTGGATAAAATACTCACCGAGTTTCTCGGTGCCTACGAAAGATAAGCAGTTCGGACATGAAAATGTAGCGTTGAATCGACCTTCCTTCGCGTAAGTATACTTCCCGTTCTTGAACTGGGAAGGACAGAACTCCCATTCGTCAAACGCGTCGTCTGCGCGCGAGGTATGGAACGCGTAAATTCCGCATCGCTTACACTTTCTGCTTTCGATTTCTGTAAGAGGCTGAAAATACCATAATCGTGAAACATAATGTTACCGAATGTGGCCAAAGGCGACGCTAACATTAATCGACGAGTCTTCCAGCGACTACTAGACGAGACTCGTCACCTACATGAAAATTTTCTCGCCCGCTAGCACCAATAGTGTATTGGTGCTGGCGGGCGAGAAAATTTTCAGTATGCAAAATAAGAACCAATACGAGGTAAATAGATGCGCGACGTTTATGAACCTGCCAAGACTCTTCGCCCTTGAAAGTATACGCGACGTTTTTCCTCTTGACATCCGGCAGAACTATCTTGTGCTCGTCTTTGCATTTGAAATAAATCGTTGGCGGGACGAACAGCTCGTGCGTGCTGAATATCTGAATGGAGTCGAGCGTGACCACGGCCCCTAATATAAATCCTGCACGAGGCACATTAGTCCCGCACAAGACAGTGCCCAAATAACAAAAATCATGTGCACATACACAATTATATATAATCATACAAATTCATTTCAAATAATCGAAACTATATATATACAGATTAAACAATCCATAAGAATCCGAATTCGGGTAGCTCGAAGCTTAATTCATGCCTTGAACTCTATTCCTCCAATACATTCTACACAACCATATAAATCTCCATCATACAAATTCATTTCGAGTAATCGAAACTGTATAGAAATTTTCTGTCTATCCTAAGTTTGAGAAAGAAATGTTTCGAATTCAACCGAAGACGGACGGTTCATTGAAAGGCTCTGTTTCCATCAGATTCTTTAGAACTTTCACTTCTGGTTAAATTTGAGAAACGGCGCAGGAACAAGTTTAACAGGTCTGTTTGTTTCTCGGGAAAGTTGCTTACCGGGAAAGCAGCAGAGGCAGATCCACAGGACGAGAAAAGAGGCGGGAACTCTGGAGACCAAGGCTCGGCGCCGAATCGACATAGCTCGAAGCTCCTGAACCTGAATTTACAGAGAGATGGAAGATTTTGGGGTCGCGCCGGCGATAGAAGTGCGCACTACGCACCTCTGAGAGGCTTAACGGTCGGTTTCGGACAATATTTGTTCGCTCTCAGTATTGGGAAGGAAGAGAGACAGACAGAGAAAGAGGCTTGACCGAGAAATGTTTGTTTGACCGATTCGCGCGCTCCGTACTTTTAGGCAACAAAATCATCGTACCAATTACCTCGTAATGTTTTTATTATCATGCTTTAATTTTCAATTTCCATATATTTTTGTTAAGTTTAAATCGGTCTAAAATATGTCAATGTTATTGCGGGGAAAATAAATGGTAATTTTTTTTATAAAAAAATTGAAAATGTGTGGTACCGTTTTTGGGAAATCTTTGTGGCTGATAATTGGATGTAGGGGTGTTCGTCGGGTCAGGTGTGTAGACTCGACTGAGTTTGGGTTCACCCGACAAGTCTCGGGTCTAGAAAATTAGACCCAAGACTCGATTCGAGAGAGGTGTCGGGTGGTCGGAGTTGGGTGTAGTCAGGTGATTCGGGTATGATCCAATTCAGCCGATGGGCCCAAAAAATTTAGCCCATTACAATTGAAATTCGAGTTAACCCGAAATTCAAACCCTAATCTCCCAAATTCAGTAACTTTAACCATAATTGAAATCAATAATCAATTCGAATTTGAAACTCTCAATCCCAAACTAAAATTGTAATTGGAACCCTTAATTGAACTCTAATAGAGATAAAAGTGTTGGCCCATTTTGCTAACTGGGTGTCGGGTGACTCGGTGATTCCGTGGATGTCACCCGAGACTCGACTCGACCTCTATCGAGTTGGGTCGATCCATCCCATTTTCCATACAATTTAGTCGGGTCTCGGATCAATTGAGTTTGGGTCGACTTGAGTCGTCAGGTGAGTCAAGTACGGGTAAAAATGAACATCCCTAATTGGATGCGTAAAAATGGGTAATAATGATGAGTGAGACTGAGGGGGCAATAAGGGAAAAACACGTAGACGACGTGGAGGCGACAGGCGGAGCTCATGCGCAAGTGTTGGAGGCTCCAAACATCGTTGATTATTTGCATGTACAGCTTACACATGTTTCCTCTTCGTTTTGTCGTAGGTGAGTGTGAGTTAATTAAGGTTTTAGCTGCGAACTATTTTGAGTTCTTTGTGTCATCTCATACGGTTTCAACCCAAGTGATTGTTAAATTTCAGTTGCATGGACTATGTCTATGCACCAAGGCTAGGATCTTGCCACGTGTATGTTATGTGTCGTTCGGATGGCAACCGATGAGTTCGAGAGAATTTAGTGATATTGTCTGTTTAGAGTAGGTCTTCCTCGAGTTTGGGGTATTTTTTTCCTTGTAAAATGACAACGGGGTGGGTTCAGAATAAATTCAGTGATCTCATCTCATGTCGGTTAGATCAATGACACCATGTCCCTATTGAGTTCGAATTATTTTGTCATCCCTACAAACATGTTAGGTATGTTGATACTCCTTTACGTACATTGCACGTGGAACCAAGTAACACATCATAACGTTTAATTAGGGATGACAATGAGTCCGAGGGATTTAGTGATTTCGTCCTCTTTTCTACCAAACCATGAGCATTGGGTATTCATTCGCTAGTTTCAGGATATTTTGCATCTCTATATAATGACTATGAGGCCAGCTCGGGCGGATTTAGTCATCATGCCCTTACTGATCTTACTCGTCAGACAATGATATTTACTATTTATTGGGTACAAAATTTATCGTCTTCCACGGTCATACTTGATAGGAGTTCTCTAATATTATATTGAAAACTCAACTTATTTAAAAATTCAAATTTATACAGTCGGTGACTCAGTAATAACTTTACAGCAAATTCAAACCGCAAACCGGTTACAATAATAAGAAGTGATTGACCCGATTTTCGGTCGAGCCGTCTAGATATTTTGGATGCGGCGGTTTGAACCACAATCCCTAAAAAATCAGGATAACAAATATCCCACAATTTGTACCCTAAAATACAGATCGGAACCGAAAACCGGCTTTTATAAATTACATGGCTTCAGCTCGAACCAAAGACCTTAGTTTGTATTTGGTAAGCCTTAGTGAAGAAGGTTGGTGTACAAAGATATGTAGCCATGATGCTGCTCACGGTGGCTGCACCAATGAGCATGTTCATCACCACAATTTGTAGTCGGATCGCCTCCAACGGGGAGGCGCCGCCCATTATGAGGCCCGTCATCGCCCCGGGGAGCGAGATCAGGCCAACCGTCTTCGCGTTGTCGATCACCGGAGAGAGCGCGATCACCAGAGCCCTCTTCACTTGTTGGAGCACGGCTTGGCGCGGGGTTGCCCCGAGCGCCAACGCCGTCTCCACCTGCACGTGAAGAAACAAACAAGTGTTTGGTCAGATTCTGTTGGATATGTTTTGAATTGAATTAAAATGACACGTGTTCGATAAGATTTTATTTTATTAAGTAAGTGTTGTATTTAGAAAACATTGTAAACTAGTGTAACATATTGTGATATTGTAAATTTGGTGATTGTATATTGATTCTCTTTAACAAGATTCTTCTCCCTTTTATGCAGACGTGATAGACACATTGTTGATGAATCACATAAATTCTCGATTTTCACATTGTCGGTGTAACATTTTGTCACAATGTGACAAAATGTGCACTCTTGTTAAATGATCAATAAGATTTTGCTAATAATAACATACCATATATTTTTATTTTGGGGAAGTACGTACCAAGGCCATTTGTAGCTTGATGTCCTCGTGGAGCTTCTTCATTGTGACTCCGGTGACCGTCATCGCGTTTCCGACCATCATGCCAGAGACGGGGATGATGTAGCGAGGAGTGAAGGGAAAAACATTGAGGAGCACGAGTAGGAACATGGTTACGCCGGTTCCCACCATTATGGAAGCTCCGGCCACCCGCTTCCCGTGAGGCACGTGCCTGGCACGCTGGCCCGCCGTGTAGCCGGCAATAGTAACCTACAATTCGACGTGAAAATGTCAATCATCGTAATTCATAACAAAAATTGATACAGTTTGATGTGATCTAAAAGATCGAATTTTAAGCGAAATACCAAATAATTTTGGTGATGATGTATGGTTATGTAAAATATGGTATATACGATTGGGTTGGACTCTACAACTAAAAAATTAACATTAGTAGTTGAATTTGTTTTTTTCCTTGATATTCAATTGTTTCTTTTTGTAATCTTCTATTGTGAGTGTATATAATCTCAACACTCCTCCTCGTGTATCTTTTACACGTGGACTTTTCTTCAACTTACTATTCCTTACGTGGATCATAATAGGGTGCGTCTTTCACACATTGGGCATCTTATCCTCACGTGAGCCATAATTTGATTGGGATTACAAGGGGCAGGCCCGACTCCATGACAAGGCAAATAAGACAATTGTTTTAGGCCTACTAAAAACGTGTCAAAATATCTTAATAATTTAGGCTCAATTTTTTTTGAAAAAGGCCTCAAAATTGAGATTTATATATAAAAATAAAGCCCCTAAATAAAAAAATAAAAGCATTATTTGTACGCTTTGCTTTAGGTCCCAATAATAATTGGGTCAGTCCTGACAAGGGGGTGTACTAAGAAAACCTTATTTGTCCGATTAATCACATATTAGTCATCAATTAATTCTCGATTAATCATTGAATCCGATTTATTTTTGAATTAATCCCACGACTAATTTCCTAATTGTCTAAAAGATCATTTCTGTTCGACTAGCGTCTATATTTTAGAACACTAGGACCGGAGCCAAGGAAGTGCGAGGATCACAAGTATATGCCCAAATAGACATCTCTTACAGAATGTAAAATGAGTCTTATACATCAGGCGAGACACCACAACAAAAATACTAACCTTATTAGCTGAGTTTGTTCTTTTTCTTCATATATGACCCATTATTTTCATAACCTAACAAATTAACGAAAAAAAATAACAAGGTACTCTACCGTGAACAATTGTCTTATGAGCGTGTCACATCAAAAAATTGGTCGGGGAAGACATCTAAATGACAAGTGTGGATATCTATCGTTTATCTGACTCTTTAGGGAGGTCGGACCTTAACATAATATCACAAATTTGTTCATCTCTCATCAATATTCTTCTAAGCAAGCTTGATTCAGACCCGAAACTCACTGTCCACACACAACGTATTCGATGAAAAATCAACATATATACGAAGGGATGTTAATTTGTTACATTGAAAAAATGTGATTTAAGACATCCCCTGCCTCTCGAGACAAGTGAGGTCTCTTCATTTTTTTTCTCAAAAGTAAACTGAAGCTCATTGATATCACGAGACGGAAAAAACTCCGCACCCAAAGATCGAACATAAGCCGGGTACAGTTTACAAGTAAATTGTAAAAGACAGCACCCGAGGTCTCTTAGTTAATGTGTCAACCAAACTCACCCTTTTTTCCAATTTCTCACCAACCAAACAACAATTAAGGAAAACAAATCAACAACAAACAAATAGCATGTAGAGCTATGGAGAGAGAGAGAAAGAGACCAAACCATGAAAACATAAGCAAGAACGATCCATCCCTTGTTGTCCTGAGTGAAGATGAATTGCAAGACGAACCCAATAACCGAAAGTTGAAGAAAAGCCCTGAAAATGGCATAAACCATCTCTCTCTCCAACCCTAGCCTCTGCCAAATCGAAAGCGCCACAGCCATCGCCACCACCGCCGTGGCCGCCGCCGGCTTCACCATGCCGTGAAGAAACTCATATAGCCACTCATAATTCATATCCGTGGAAAGGAACATTTCAAAGTTTCCAAAGATACAAGAAAATGGTATATGTGCACATAAAAGCTTGCTTTTATTAATATTTAATATCTAACTATTTATGTATAATGTATAGAACAAGTGGACCTAGAAACAACCTTCCCCTCATAAATTTTTAGCATCCCAAGGAAGGAGTATCTATTTTGTTGATATCTTATGTTGGAATAGGATCATATTTTTTTTATCATATTATATGCATATATGAGGGATGATTATCGGTATGAATTGTTAATATTGTCTATTTCAATTTGACAAAAATATATGTTGAAGTTAGGGTGTTCATGACCGGTTTTTAACCGAACATATTTAAAAATTAATAAATCGAACTGGTCGATTTTAAGAAAATCAATCGAACCTGAACTGACAGAGTTTTTAATTCGGTTTTGAATCGATTGATTTTTCGTTCGATTAAAAGATTTAAAATCATTTTTATGTACTTTTCACTTTAATTTAGATTTCTTTTAACTGAATATTTGCGTTATTTTTTTGTTGGTCCGATATTTTAAATCAAATTAATGAAAATAAATAACCTTATATATGTCACGTGCCCCAATTATTCGATCCTATGAGCTACTGTTTTTTTGTTGAGATTTTCTAGTCATCGCGAAGATCGAATGAACATGCGCAGTTTCTTTTCCAATCAAGGCCTATCCGATTTTCAATTAATTCAGTATGTACAAACGGACACATAACCGATCATTATTCGATTTGGTGTTGAGTTGAAAATGTTCATTACAATTTATGTGTGAAAATCATAGTACACAAAGTGATTGACCTAAAAAAAAGTAGCTTGATTGTGGGTTTGAGTAGCCTGAATTAAAAATTAAATACAACATATTAATTTCAGTCCTTTGGTCATATAATCCAACATAATTTGTAATTTTAACTGTATAAATGATACACATTCTTATTTAATTAATTTAATGATTTAAAAAATGTTGTAATTATCAAAAAAACAAAACTTCAGAAAGAGCCTCCTCCAGTTAAACATACTCAAAGTGGGCCCCACAAACTCTTTGGCTCGATGATTTTAATGCGAAAAGACAATAATTGGGTTCACAATTTGGCGAAAACTGAAGAAAAAAGACTTCGAAAAAGTCAAATGAGTGGATCTGATTTGATTGCCCGACCAAAGTAAACGACGTACGTACGATCTGATTCCGAAAATGTGGGACCCTGTCGTATCTGACGTGTCACCATCACATCACATCACGATGGTGCGATCCGCGCGTACACCATAACTCCTGTGTGGCCAACATGATCTGATTTTTTTAATCCACTTTTAAAATATATATTACTCATTCAAAACATTATGTTAATAAAATAGTATTTTTATTTTTGGACTAAATTAATTAGATCGAACATTTACTTATACACGTTTCACAAACTATACAAGCAAACCTGACTTGGACAGCATTGAATTTTAATTAAATAAAAGACAAGTTGAGTTTTAGAATTCAATTAATTAGTTTTTGGAATTTTAATACATTAACTTATACGAGACATGGAATTGATTTTGGAATTGATTGACGTGAGTTTATATATTTTTTGTCTTGGAGTAAGATACGTGCATGTGACTCTTGTCGGAAAGAGAATTGATACCATGCATCGCGGCTAAAGATTCTCTCGAATCGCATTGATGGCCAAACCGCTTAACTGGACCGGACCGAACCGGACACCAGAGCTTCAACCCATGGTTTTCTTTGAGCTGGTTCCGGTTATGTTAATGATAATTCGGGTGGTTACTTTCCGGGTAGTCCATGCAAAAATGTCGCGGGTACAAGATAACTTGAAACCGGTAAAATTTGATACATGTGCTGACATTTTCACAATCTATCTCACAGTCACATGACGTTGGACACCATTTCTTGTATGCAATGCAATAGAACTGTATAGTTTCGGGTAGTCCATGCAAAAAGTCATAGCTATCGGGCACCCGAAACTAGTCAAATCTAATACACTTATTGACATTCTTATTATAGTTCTTACTTTGATATGATGCTCAACATTAATTACTAATATGCAATGCAATAGAACAATTCGGTTCCAGTTCCGATTCTTAACTCCATGTCAGTTTTGAAAAAACCGAGAAGGGTTCGTGTACTGAGCCATCATCACCCCTACATAGGGATGGGCATGGTTTCATAACCAAATCAAACCTGATTTTTTGGTTCCTCAATTATTGGAACCATACATAGAACCATTATGTAAAGAAACGTTTTGATTTTAATCGCGGTTTTCTGGTTCTGTTTTCCATTCTAACTTGCTGGAATCGATTTATTTTTTACTTTTTATTTATAATCAATTTATAGGCTGGATTAGACGAATTTAAGCTCGATTTGTAGCCAAGAACTTAAATTTTGCAGTCATAAGAAATACTTACGAAAAATGAATGTTAAGATTTAACAATGACGACTCAATCAAAATATAAATGTTGCAACGAAATAACAATACAAGATAAATAATATATTATCGACCTTCACTTTTCATTTCTTGCTTCACAGTGGCGACGAGAAACTACTCAGTTCTTGCCATTAACTGAAAGTTATGAGTTTTGAGAGACAGAATCGAACTAAAATTAAACGGTTCTCTCAAATTTCAATCCGTTAGAAGAGGGCCAATTTATAGCCTCAAGGCCCAAACTAAAATTTCCCAAGCCCAAAGTCACTCGTTGCTTCCCTACCCAAAAACGACACAGCTAAGCTACCGTTTTGTGGTTCGTCTTCAACTACTAGCTTTAGCTCTGCGCCGCCATAGCAAGAGCTCGAAAAAAGCCATAGCCACCGATTCGATCTCTCTCTCTCTCTCTCGCGATGAGTCTTCTCAGAAACGCTATTCGCTCGAGCTTCGCTCTCCGATGCGCTAACGGATCGAGACGAGCCTCTTCGTCTCTGTTTCTTCGCGAGTCTCCCAGAAGCTTCTCCACCGGAGCTGAGCAACCGCCGCAGGCTCCGGCGGCGGAGGAGAGACCTGCTCAGGATTTCACCGCCAGTTCGTCTTTTCCTCAGCATTCCACAGGTAGCTTGATTTTTCGTTCATTTTCTCATTTTGTTCGATTTATCTGATTCGTGTTCTTCAATGGTTAGGGTTTTTGAGCTAGGGTTTTAGGTTCTGGTTCACTGCTATGCAGTTTTGGAATTAGCTATATGTATTGATTGTGTATGATTAATTTATAATTTTGATTGGTAGTGGCTATTTTGCTGATATTTGGTAGCCAATCTGATGTTTTTGGCTGTTTGGATAGAGAGAAAATGTTTGATTGGTTGCTTACTGGAATCCAGTAGAAGAGCTCAGGATTGTGCCTTGAGGAATCATGATAGCATAACGATGTCATGTATTCAAATTCTCAACTTCTTTGGCTATTACTTGTGTATTAATGTCTGTGCTATTTTGTTTTTTTTTTCTCTCTCTCTCTCTATGTTTATGCTATTCTGCTTACTTTGGCTGTTTGGATAGAGAGAAAATGAGAGATGAGTTTAATGAATTGGGTAGACGAGTTCGAGTGTGCCTTAAGGAATTATGATAGCATAACAATGGGATCGGTTTAGTTTGACCTTTCGAAAATCTAATCGAACCATCATGTCTTTATCTATTACGTGTATTAATGGCAGTGTTCTAAAAAACGTCAGACGCTAGTGAGGCGGAGAGGGTCTTTTGGGGACTAATCAGGGATTAATTTAATCGAAAATTATAGAGGATTAATTGGGATCTAATCGGAGATTAATCAGGGATTTTTAGAACACTGATTAATGATTACAACATTGTGGTTTTTCTCTATTTTAGGATTGGTGTATGGGAGGCTGACTGGCATTTCGAGGAGTACCTTGAAGACCGACATTATCAGTTTGCTAGACGGATGTAACTTGTCTCCGAACGATGTTAGAGTTGACTACGATCAGGACGCGGGATTTTCACCATCGGGAACGTATTCCTCTTCTCACTACTCGACATTGATTAAGTCTCTTTTATTCGGGTTATGTTAAACGTCTTATTCACTCGTGTTCATTGTTTTGATCAGGCTGATTCAGTTCGCTTCACGTCATGCATTTGATCTAGCTAAGGTGATGATCAACCGGAGCGGTCGGTTGCACCTGTTGGAAAGGGTAATAACTTTGTTAATTTTTGTTTGTTTTACGATTAGGGTCTTGTCTTGTGAAGTAATTTACATTTACACTGCAAAACTGTGTTTGATCTGGTAACAGGTTGATCGCCGTTTGTGGGATAATTATAAACCTTATGATGGGAAAACCGTGAGTGTCCCCTTTCCCTTATTGTTTAATTTATCGTCAGATTTGTCTTTAGAATGATTGAAGCATGTTTTATGGTCCTAATGAAGTTCTCTTGACGCTATTATTAAGTTGTGGAAGCTAGATAGCCATTTTTTCCATGCATTACCTGTACATACAAGCATTTCCGGAAATTAATTGAAGTATTTCAAATTTATGGTCATGAAGCCCCAAATGTATGATCTTATATATAAAATAGGGAAAATAGTAAAGAGGTTGTGTACTATCACACTTTTGTGTACTTTGTTAATGACAAAAATATGCTGTGAACTTTGATTTCCTTGTGCAAAATGTGTGTATTTGTACAAAAATGACGAAATTTCCCTTAAAATTAAGAATTTTTTTTAAGAAAATATAAATATTTTAAAAAGATTTTCTGAAAATATCTTTTAATTAAAATTTGTATAATCAAATTTTGTAATTTAATTTTTAGTAAAATTATTTTTAAAGTTAAAAATTATTTTATAAAAATCTTAATTCTTAATTCACGGGTAATTTCGTCATTTTTGTACAAATATACACACTAATCAAAGTTCACAACAGTTTTTTACCATTAACAAAGTACACAACACCCTTTTGCTATTTTCCCTATAAAATATCCTTGGAATTCTCCTTTCACAAATGTTGTCAAATGCATGCTTTATTCTTTGTCATTCGGTTCCATAGATTTTCAAACCAACCCGTGTGCTTTTTTGTGGAAATGCATTTTGTTTTTGCAATTTATTGAAATTCACTCAAAGGTGTGTTTGACAATTTTCCAATATTTAATAACCATTGTGGCTCAGAAGTCAAATGTGTCGCCTGAAACAATCCCAAGCTACTTACACCTCACATATCCCGGTTCTGTCAGGTATGCATTCAGGGAATGCCTCAACTCGCTATACTGGATGATGTAGACCGCTTCCTGTCTGGTTGTGAATACGACAGTTCCAGTGTTAAGATGCTTTTAAGGTTAACGTCAAATTCTTTGCCCCGACTTAAACTGATATAAATTATAACAATTTTCTCACTGGTTTGAACTATGTTCTCAGGCGTGTACCTTCAGGAATCGTCAAGACAGCGCTCGTTAAGTTCCCATCACAGACTCAGGCGATGAACGCCGTCATTACCAAAAATGGAGGCTTCGTTCTCAATTCTCAAGTGTCGCTGCAAGTTCTCCAGTAATGGCGATTCCAAAAGGCTTGAACTCAAGAGTTTTGTGGAAGCTATTTCTTGTTATTTATGTGAAAAACTCGATTAGCAGAGAATAAACATTCAGGGCTCTAAAGACAAGAATATACATTTGTTCTAGTTTGCTACATGACAAGTTAGTCTATTGCCCGACTTATTTGATTGATTTTCTATAAGTTCTCTATTAATTCTCTATTAATCTCCAATTAATCTTGTAATTGGATGTTATGTCTAACTAGCTAACGCTTAGCGTTTTATAGAGCATTGGTCTTTTATATTCCTTATTTTGTCATTACTAGGCAATGTTGTAAAAATCTACGACTTATTTGCAGCGTTATAATAAATGCTAAAACACTAATCAGACAGAAAGTGTCTTATGAGAACTAATTAGGAATTAATCGAAAATTATAGAGCATTAATCGGACAAGTCAATGATTTCTACAACACTGTTTATCCGATGAATCTTCGATTAATCCCCTACAATTATCGAATAATTTTTTTAAATTAATTTATTTTTAAGTGATTTTTGGCTTATCTTGATTAGTCCCTAAAAAACTCTATCTGATTGACTAGTGTCTGTCGCTTATACAATATTGTTAGCAGACCTTTATATGGATTTGCTTTAAGGTTTCAACCAGCGCAAAAGGTTCTAAAAAACGCTAGGCGCTAATCGGGTGGACAACACCCCGGAAGGATTAATCGGATTAGGCGGGGATTAATTAGATTTGTATTTTTTTTAAATATAAAAATGAATTATGCTATATAAAAACATTCGTCCGGGCTCACCTCGTTACCAAGAAATCACACACTACTACTTTTTCATCCAACTTAAATTGATTTACTTTTCATTTCTTTTTTAAAATACCTAAAATGCCCCTCTCCCTATCTCCTTCTCCACTC
>JAYMTP010001111.1:0-26365 GCA_036897365.1 Geranium brycei | reverse complement strand
TCAATAATTTAACACATCAAGGGTGAAATAACACCTAGAATGGGGGTAATAGATATCATAAACGTACATTTGATGTGACCGCATCAGAGCACCATAAAGAGACAATTGAAATCAAATCTAGAGCTAATGAAATCAATTGGAGTTAAGAACCAAGACGGGCATCGTTGTCTTTAGCTATGACAACAAGCAATTTTGGTTTGCCGCATGTCATGGTGAATAGTATGATATCAATTATATGTTCTTTTACGTGTGGCATAAAACTGACTCATTAAATTATCTTAAAGAAAATTCAAAAAACAGAACGGAACAAATCTTGAATAACGAAAAAATAATGCACTACATATATTATTTGATTGATGCTCCATCTAAAAGTTGCTTTCCTGATAATTAAGAATGTTACTTTGATTGCTTAGATAGTCTATGCACGTCAACTACATATTATTTTTATTGAAGGGTTAATCTTAGTTGCTTACTTTTTCAATCAGACAATTGATATTACATCGAACTGTTGGTGAGAATCGGATCTTACTAAGGAAGAACACACTACAAGAAAATGTCATATGACATATACACATTAGAGTCAAAATCTGACCCAAAAGATTAGCTCATCAGGTATAGAGTCTAATGAGTATATAAACTCTCATTATACCACATACACTCCTGATATATGACCCGAACTCACATGTGAAATCCTAATACGAACTTTACTTCAAAGATTTGACATATATAACTCAACATTTACATTATGTTCATCTCATTCCCTTGCGATTACGTGTCATACTTTTAGAGTATGAATGAGGGAATGTTTTGTACACGCTTATATACACAAAATGGGCTAATTTAATTTTCACGTTCTAGTCGTCACACATATCATCAACTCTTCCAATGCAAACTATAGTCTCAAGTAGAAACTCAGCAAACTGGACTTTATAAGTTGGTGGTGCAACGGACAAAAAAAGAGAGGCTCCATTTCATTCCATTGTTTGCTTGGCGACAACAATTTCAATTTCGAATAATTGAGAGCCGTTGGGAAAGCAACATCTGAGCACCCTCCTCCGACCACCACTGTCCCAACTCAAATCTTAGCTGTATCATATTCAACTAATAATTTAATATTAAATTTATGGTCATGTCTTTCTTGGTAATTAAAGTGCGGGTGGAGCGGGCTGGTGGTGGTTGCCTCCACTTCCCTTCCCCGTCAACCCTTTTTATTTATTTTTTCAATCTTTTATTTCATGTTTCTGCTCTTCTTTATTTTTTTATTATTATTATTATTATTATTATTTAAGATATTTGTATGTTAGTATGATATTGGATGTTGGTCTTTTGACTTATACTTTTCTTAATGAATGATCAATTCATCTGTTATCTTTGTACTGTGGATATGTCTTCAATCGATTTGAAGTTACTAAAATTAGTCGGTACGATGATCCCCTTTGGTAATATGGTGTTGCACTTAACATTGAGCTTTTCATTAGATTATGATTCATGTTATCTTTTCTTTTTTGATTAGAGATCGAGTGTAACGGTATAATTATAACGCTATTGTAATGTAGGCGAACACTTTGTAATTGTATACAATTTCTCTCTAATAAAATTTCTCTGATCCGCATGTGGGCTTATAGCAGTGTTCTAAAAATCCTCAACTTGTTTGATTAATCTTTGATTATTCCCCGATCAATCATCTATAATTTTCAATTAATTCTTCATTTCGATTAGTCCTCAAAAAGTCATTTCTGCCCGACTAACGACTAGCGTTTTTAGAACACTGCATAGTGGATACATTTATTACTTTTTTTTTATGTATTTTATCTTTCTCATGTGACATTTTCGTTTCACGTACATGATTTTATTTATCGTATTTCCTCACAACATGGCCCTCAAGGCTCCCAAGTTTCCCTATAAAACCCAAACAAATGTCCCTTCCATTGCTCTCTCATCAAGGGTTTTCTTCTCTTCTGCGAGGTCTCTCTAACCTCGCAGGATCAAGAAAACCCATTTCTCCCCGTAACCAAACCAAACATCTCAAACTCTACACATCCATGGAGATTCATGCTAGGAACTCTGCGGTGGCCAAGAGGCTATGGAACGTGGTGAGGATCACACTGTACATGATGAGGAAGGGACTGATCTCCAAGAGAAAACTCATCATGGACATGAACCTCATGATGAACAAGAGAAGCAAGCTCCTCCGCAAGTCCTTGAGCAACCTCATGCACCTCCACCACCATCACCACCACTCATCATCATCAAGAAACCATCGCGTGGCCAGGCGCGGCTACAGCGCACAGGATTACGAGTTCTCTTGCAGCAACAGCCCCAATCCTGTTTTTTTCCGCGTCCACAACAACAAGCGCAGACACAATTACTTCCCCTGCATCAACCCTCCCGAGGTGGAGGAGGCAGAGGAAGCAGAGTTTCTTGATCTTGATCTTGATGTGCAAAACGCCGTCGTTTTGGCCCCCAAGACTCCTGATTACACATGTTACACCAAGAATATTGGTGCAAGTCCTAGCCCTAGCCAGGTGATCTCGGTGAGGGTGTCGGATTATTCGGCGGAGGAGTTCGACGAGGCGGAGGGAGGGGGCGGGGCGGTGGACGACGAGGCGGAGGAGTTCATAAGGAGGTTCTATGAGCAGCTGAGGGCTCAGGGGAGAGTCCAGTTGTTGCAGGCAGTGCCAACAAATGATTTCTAACCACAATTATGTGCACTATATATATGTTGTTTTGTTTCTTGTGTATTATTCATCTTCCATTCTTTTACTACCATGGAAGATTATATACTGGTTTTGTGATTTATTGTTTCTTCAGCTTCTTCTCTTTTCTTCGTTACGCGCATTTCACTCTTCTAATAAGGGATGAATGTTTGCACTTATCAGTTTGAACTTTTATATCTGACTGAACCGAAAAGACTCATATATCATCTTCGTGCCACGCGAAGTCTGAGGGGTGTCATGTTCTGATTTTATAAGGGTGTAGTTTTGGGAATGAGAAAACATGGGTGTATGAGCAATCAATATACAACTCTATTCCCTAACCTTAAAACCTCAACAATGGCCATTCCAAGCAGAGCAACACATAGAATAGGTTGGCATGTCCTTTCCATTGTTGTCTTTCAGATGGAGGTGAGGCAGACCCATCACATTCAATAGTAGAGTAGGTCCTTCCTTTGCTTGTGGGTGTTGGGTTCATGTTAGTGGGGACTTTATGTGTAACTTTAGGTACACTTTTCACGGTCCAAGACCCACCCACCAACCCCACCCCACTTACATCCTCACCCGCTTCTTCAAAACTTGCAATTGAACGAGAACACTTCCTATATTTTTCGCTTGAGAGGTCAATTGATAATTTTTTCCTTATATAATTACATTTGCCAAACACGCCATGAAAATTCCCAGTAAATAATAACTCAAAATAAATGGCAACATAATTACATGAGAAAAAAATTCTTAAAACGGGTCTATCAAGCCATAAAAAATAGTCATACGTAATTATATGAGAAATACGTAACTTAACTATATTTATGTCTATATCTATGTGAAATTATCTCTATTTATATGTTAAATGTTATTGTTGTGAAATTATCTCTATTTATATGCTAAATGCTATTGTTGTGGCCTTGGGGTAGAGACTGAAATTCTATTTTAGAGCACACCCGAAGTTGGCATCAACAAAGGATAAATCTTGGAGGTGAAGTTGAGGATTTTTATGGATAATTAAGATTTGATGTAATTTAAAAATAAATAAAAAGTTAATAGGGCATCTTGAATATAAATTTCTCAAGGTGAAAAACTCATTTAACGTTAATGTCAAGTCCGTGATTTATGTAGATTAGCCCAAAACCGAACCTTCCAACTTTCAATTTTTTAGCCAATTGACCGAAACATAACCCACAATTTAGCCCAAATAAGCTATGGTTGGATCGAATTTGCTCACTCCTTCCTTCCAACTGGTTAGGAAAGGAGGATAGTTATTTCTGAGGGTCTCTACTGAAGAATCATTGGAACAAATGAAAGCCCTAGGATTTACTGTCATTGGTAACGAATAAGACCTCTTCTCTAAAGTCCCTCTCATGATTGAGGAAGAGGCTCGCAACCGTAAATTGGCTTCGGTGTCTCCAATCTTGTAGTGTCTCTATGTACTTCGAGGTTTTAGCTCCCTCTTCGGAATCGCACCCTCATTTTCAATACTCTTTTCGCTTATCGAAAAAAAAAAGTTAGTTCTGGTTCACTCATTTCAGAAATAACACATTCATTTTTTTTTTCCTTTTAATTTCAATCAAGAAGGAATATACAGTGGTGCGTACAAGATGACATTTTGGGCGAGTTTCTCCAAGAATCCGATGAAATCAAAATGGACGACAGAATGCAAGCTTTGATCATCCCTATCTACGAATCAAGGAAGCATTGTGCTTGTCTCTAGGAATTTGGCATCCTCGTTGAGGGAGACCCTACCGAAACCTGGGTTTCTCGAGGACATGAACCTCGACCGCACCACTGTACTCCCTCTGAATCCCGTCATCTTAGACGACAACATGGGCATCACCAAAACCGCTGACGCGTTGATGGAGTCCTCTCCCAACCCAAGTGCAATGGAACAAGCACTCTGCAATGCAACAACAAAAACAAATAAACCATCTCGTTATAACTATCCTCTATATCAAAACTAGTTCAAACGAAGCCAATTTGCAGCACCTTTGCTCTAACCATCAGCTTCCTCATCTTCTCCGGCATTTCTTGTCTATATGATCTCGGGTCTTTACTCTGCACGTCTTCACAGTCTTTCATTTGTGGCGCCTCTTCAGATGTCACGACCACCAGCCTATCATATCCAAGTTTCATGTTCATCATTAACTAAGGAAACAAAAGGCAAAAAATGCATCCAGTTTCATGTTCATTTTTAGACGGTAAGGTTTCCACATGCCATACCTGTCCATTTCGGTTGAAATGTCTGAAGACGTCATTGATGAATTATCTTTCACTTCACCTGCTAGAAAATTTGTAGAGTGAGTCTCTCCTTCATCCACAATATACTTAGAGTTAGAGGCATAACGTCGATGTGGTACCTTTCGAATCTTCAGGTGCTAGTAAAGAAATGCCAACAAAAACAGATGTCATTCCTAGTAAGAACATTGTTGTCCTGAGTGCATCAAATACCTGTCATGGAATGTATTAATCAAAATCGCCCAATTATTTGTGCTTTGGTGACATTAATTTTGGGAAGTGTGGGAAAGGTAATACTCCCTCCATTCTAAAATGAGGGTCCACTACCCTTTTTGGCGAGTCAGTTATGAACTAATATCCCTGAGATACATAAAATCCCTTTAGTTTATTAAAGCCCATAGGATATATGGGAGAAGTTCATCACTAAGTAACTTACCCACATTTTTACAAAAATGGGAAGAGGGAACTCATTTTGAAATGGTGGGAGTACATACAAAATATCGCCTTTTCAAATTCCGCTTACAAATATAAAAGGCTGTGGTCCATATGTTACTTTCATGATGCCATAGTCCTAGAATATATTGAGCAGAATCTCGGTTCATAAAAGAGGAGAGATTAAGGAGAAACAGATGGAAGACATTGCACCATCCAGTGACAATACACCCGACCCTTGAATAAAACCATGAGACATGGTTGTATAAAGTTCTTGTTTTCAGAAACTCCGACGTAAATAAACTGATTTGATTAGGCCGGTTTGGAATTGCACAGCTTCTCACGCACAGTGTGTGCGCGTGTGTGTATGTGAGAGAGAGCTAACCTGATATTCTTGGAAGTATACAAACCCTGTACAAATGGAGAAAAAAGTCCAAGCGATTTGAAACATGGGCACAATAAGAATTGCATCAAACAGTGACAGTCCATCATTCAACCTCGCCATCTGGAGGAAGTAAAATATGAATAGATTCAGTAGTTTGGAAATTTTGCGAAGTCGTATAGCAAAGATAAATGTGAATCACGTCTAACAAAGCAAGGGAGTTGTGCATAATCTCTACCCAAAATCCAGCAGTACTTAGAAACAAAAGAATCATGGAGTATGTGAACCAGCTGTGGAGGTGGTAGTCACTCGTCATTGCTAATCTTAGCAGGTTAGAGCTGTGAAAGCATACAATTATATCAGAAATGAAATTAACTATAAAAGTCCACAATCAGTATCTGAAAAGAACGGGATATAATACAGTGCACTTACAGAGATTTAGCAAACAATACTGAGCATGATCCTACAGCCCCCGAAACTATAGCATAGGAAAAGGGAAGCAGTGTGTGCCAATAGGGTTTAAGGTCTTGTCCAGCAATCCCAAACAGAAGTTCTCCTCTCCTGAATATAACATGAACGCATTGTAATCTGGATAGTGATTCAGGTTCGGTAATCATATAAACTCAGTGATAATTTATTCGAAGAAATCAGTCAGCTAGCAAAGCATGACATGATCAACTGGATTTCAAACCTTAACCTTTAGATAAGTACTCACCTATAAATGGAGTGATGTAAGACAACAATTAACATCAAAATCAGAACGTAAACTAGAAATGTAATGTTGCTGTATTTCTCTGCCAGCTGCTCTGGTGTATACACTGAAAAGAAATAGACAGAGAACATGTTAGCCAACAGAAGTGATTACAAAGTGGGACACACAAAATAATGCATTTCTGGAAATGATAAGCTGTTTTTATAATCACTAGGCAATGTAGATAACCATTATTCTCCTGAAGTTGGATTGTCTATGGTACTGTATCTAGTAATGAGATCTTCACATCTGGAGGCACTTTTGATAATCGAGCATGTTCCATTCCCAACACAAATGTGATTTTACCAACCAAAAAAGAAAAAGTTTATCAAGAAAAATATGATGACAAACTTTGGTGCATCAAATGGATATTTACTTCTCATAATTTTTAGTTCTCTAGTATTCTATTGAAACATGGGCACATCATGTAACTATTCTCTGACACCCATTTTGTTTGTTTGTTCCGGATGAAATTTTCATTTGATTCTTTATGTTTCCCAACACAACCCTTGAAACTCCAGTACCACTTTGTTAACCATACTATCCATGATGATTCTGTTCCACATTCTTAATTTCTGTAATGTTCTGCTTTTTTCAGACTTTTACAGTCAATTCCCCCAATATTTTCATCAGTTCGGGCCCCCATTCTATGGAAGTGGAAAGAAAAGTTAAGTAGGGCACAAGCCTAAATGTCAATTTAGAAAAAACATGCACGGTCCTTTAAACGGAATAACATACCAGGTGACTGGTGGTTGCCAAAAGCGACAAGAAAGGTGTTTCCAAGAACAATGAATGCAGTGGCAGTGAGTACTCTGGCAAAAGATGAAATCATGAAACCCGTAAGATGTTGAGATCCATTTATCATAATACACAACAGTTCTAGATCAAAGAATATGCTCACTTCAGGTATTAACATACTTGACAGTGACCATTTTGTTGAGCACAAAATAAGCAAACGCAATATTGGACACGAACTGAATAGATCCCAGGGCTGCAAGAAGTGACTGCAAGAAAAGAGAAGGGAACTTTTACAACTTTGATGCACAGATTATCGATAAGGGTTTAAGTTCTCAACTTTGAAGCACAGATTATCGATAAGGGTTTAAGTTCTCAACAAATTATATTTTCAACTATGTTTTAATTTATCATCGATAAACTCTTCAAAATCCAAAGAGAGCAATAATCCTATCCAACAGATTATGAAGTCATCAACATTTATTCACTGACCTGAGCAGCATAACCAAATGAGATGAAATTAAGACAATTTCCGAAGAAGAAAATTAGGATACCTGCAGAGTGCATATCAAGAGACAATAGTTACATATAAAGGTTCAAAACAAGATACAGATAGCATGACATGCTAAAACATTAAGTGGTATGTGTAAGAGCATACCAACTCTCCAAGTATGGAAGTGTATGATAGGCTTTAATGGGAGCTTTGCATTTGTTCCATCCCCCTCCAACATAGAAAGCTTTTCCCTCTACAAATAATTCAAGCAGACTCGTCAAACTTGCACTATAAAAGGATAGTCAAGCAACACTTGTATTGATTGCCTACTGACATTCTATTTGTACAATCTACTAATTTAATGTGTTAAGACTTAAGAGTATGTGACTGACAGTTGACAACATCAGGTATTCTATTAGTTCATGAATAATGGGGATCACAAAAAGACTAGCATAAACCCCCACAGAGGAGGGTGTCATGCACATTAAAATGCATAAGCAGCATAACCATAAGTGTATAAATTAGAAAAGCATAAGAAGATGCACTGCAACTAAATATGAGAGAAAAAAAAAGGTAACTGACTTCACAACAAAAATGATGTCAAGTCTCCAACAAACTATAAAAGAAAGAAGAATGGCAAAACCGCAGACACACCTCATTATGCCCCAATTTGAGAAGATTGGTCCCGAAGTTAATGGCAATGCTTCCGAACAGGTTAATGAAAGCTCCAATAACCCACTCACCCATGGATTAAGGAAGTCAGGTTGAGCCAGCATGCAGTTTGCTGTCTGAATCTGTTCTCCAATACTGGTTGATTCTCACAGTGCTGCAACTGAAGAATGCTTGAAATCTGACAAGTAGCCTTGTATCTATCACTGAGTCACCGGATCACTTCAAGCATACCCCTAACACAAAAATGCAACGTTTTAGCTGCTGCATATGTTCAGCGACAACATACCATTCACGAGAGATCAAAGATGTCCATCATACAATTCCGATACAGACTCATCGGAAAGAAGCATACTATAATGGCACACAAAAATATTACTCTTGGAAATGGGTCCAAGAGACATGCTATTTAGTTTAGCAAGAAAAATAAGCAAAACTGTAAATAGAAAAGGCTAACAGCTAGATGACAAGCTATAGATATGTGTTGACATAAGAAATCAAAACAAACAAACAAAAACCCATAAATCCAATCAGTAGATTAGATACAAAAACATGAGCTTGACAGATAAGCATTTCTTCACCTAACCGGTACCCAAATCCAGATCAACAAAATCAGGACCTGGGCAAAGCTGAATCAAGCTAAGAAAGCGAAAATCGGAGGAGGGTATGGGACAATTCCTCAAAAATCAACAGAATAGACACAGAAACAGGAAAATAACAAAAAAGAACGATGCTTTACCATGAAAACACTGTAAAAGAAAAGAGGGTTTCTATTTCCAATCAATAATCTGGGATGGTTTTGCGTTGGAGAGTCTGTACCTCCGCGGATCCGAAGAACGCAAAACAAGAACACAAATTTTGCATTTTTTTTGTGAATAAAGAAAAATGACAATGTGTTTGAGCTGTAATGGTCAGAAGATACGTGTCGCAGAAGAAAGAAAGAGGGAGAGAAAATTAAGACCTTTGCTTGTTAAGTTGAAGGGTCAATTTACGAGCAGCGCCAGTTAAGTCGCTGCCTTCGTCTTGAACCACCGTTGGTGCCGCCGTACTCAATCTATCGCCAACTTTATATTTTTCTCAATCTGGCTCGCCCTCATTACGCTACTCTCTCTCTCTCTCTCTTCTTGAATCTAAGCAGTGGTCTTTAAGCAAATTTTTTTTTTTTATTCTATATATTTTTAGATATTAAATATATGTGGATAACAAATTACCTAAGAGATAACCTCACGTAAGTCCCGTTGATTTTATGTATTTCTCCGTAATTGAGCCTTATTTCTTTTTTTGGTTTGAGAGAAATAGGTTAAAAATATTTAAGAATCACATTATTATATCATATTTTCTTCTAAATTCAAAATTTTAACTCTCACCGAGAAATAATTAAAATGGTTTTGATTGTCATTTAAATTTTCAAAAGCATGTCATTAACTTTATAGTTCCAACAATTTTTTAACGACTTTAGAATTTTGCTGGCAAGTTGGTCGTAGTTCAAATCGAATATTTGGAGATTCTGTGGCTTTCCTAGACCCACCGAAATCTGACTGATCAAATTCGCAATAAGCTTTGGTAAACTAGATCCTGACAATTTTTTTAAAGACTTTCAAATCGATTGCAAAGCCAAGAAATCAATCATGTTCAGTGTTGGGCCAAAGTGTGACACGAAAATGTCATGCTCTAACACCCCGTGCAAGTGCACACGATCACAAGTAATAACCGGTAAGACTGGGTCGAATCCACGGGGACTAATGTCAGGGTTTTCGATCATTCGAGTGCTAGTGTGGACAAGTAAAATCCTACGATAACTTTTGCAATTAAAGCAAGTAACCAATCACGATCAAGTGTACAGGGAGTTTAGTCACTCAATTCAAGAGAAGCCGAGGGTGCTAGATATACATGGTCATCGATTATGAACTAAAGAGATACTAGTTCACTTGGTTGGTTCGTGTGTTTAGCGTATGCCTTAAATACCATTCTCGCCTCTCGACATTGAGAATGACCTAATCCTAAAATAACACTTGCTCTCTCGAGTTCGTGCCTATCTCGGGACCGCAATAGCCCGACAATTAAGGGTTAAGTGTTAATTCGGGGTGTCCAAACACGGTTTCGAGCCCCTAACACCTTCTAGTACGTAGGTCCAAAACCATTTGCCTCTCTCGAGTCAACCTATCTTCCTAAACATGCATCCTAAATGGCCAAAATAAGATGCAAGCAATCAATCAAGGCAATCCACATAGCACAATCCTCAACCCTAAAACTAATACCTCCATATATCACTTTTAAAACCATACAAAATCTAGCACCCATGACTAAGAGTTTTAGCCTTCAACCATGGTGCTCAATCATCATAAGTCATGGATTCAAAGCAAAATACAAGAAATGAAAACATTTAAAACAAATCTAAATCAAGGGTGAAGAAGAATTGCTCAATTGTCTTTTACTTTGCTCTAATCTCCAAGCTCTTGTTGTCTCTTTATTGATGCTTCACTAGGTTGATGGTGGATTGATGATTATCTCCTTCAATCTTCAAGCTCCAAGCTCCCAAGTAGGCTCTACAACGGTGGATTATGCAAGAAAGAAGATGGAGGCTCCAAAGTGAGTGGTATGTGAGAGTTCTTCAAAAAGAAGTTAGGGTTTTCCTTAAATAGGTAAGGATTCAAATTCTGCTCCTCTAAGTGCTCCGGTCTGGATCACACTTCGGACCTGCGAAGACAAGGTTCAGGTTTGGTCAGTGCTCCGGTCCGAATCACCTTCCGGACTTGCTCTCTGCCAACCTCTTCTCCTCGTTTGCTCGGCTCCGAAATGCTATCCTTGCACTATCCCGATCTAAGCTCCGATATCCACGCTTCTACACAATAAAACACAAACTCCTCGCAGCATCAACACACTCTTTTATCTCTAACATGACCAATAATCGAGGACTTAAAACTTAAAAGTTGTGGGCAAAATGTGTCAAACTGACGACATTCTTTCAAACTCACAACATTCAGAATCACATAGCACTGCAAAATCATAATCACATAAATGCGAAGAAAAATGTGGCAAAATAATCGCTAGTCGCCGCGTAATTGTCATTACTCAACTCGTAAGAACTCTGCAATTCAGACCGGGACACGGACCCAAGATCCGAATTTGGCTAATTTGGGACGCACTTGGAATCGTCGGGGAAGTAGCGTATGAACATCAAGGAGCGGGGT
This sequence comes from Geranium brycei, assembly GCA_036897365.1. Lineage (NCBI taxonomy): Eukaryota > Viridiplantae > Streptophyta > Magnoliopsida > Geraniales > Geraniaceae > Geranium > Geranium brycei. The sequence continues at coordinate 14,769 of JAYMTP010001111.1, read as the reverse complement.
TCAAGCGATGCGAAATCGTTTTCCAAAGTGATGCCGCGACCAATGACAGATTTGACGACAATAGAGAGGAGTCGTAACATGTGAGTCCACTTCCTCCTGTAACAACAACGCTGGAGATGGAGTCAACAATATTGTGAGAGGTGAAAGATGGAAGAACCGAAGAAGTAGGTTGATGGATAAAAATGGAAAATAGACATTATGTAGGTATTCCAAATTTCTATCAAACTCTAAAATTTATTAAAGGGTGAGAAGACCATGAAGCTCAATGAACAAAGGAGAAAAGGATAAGGAAGTTTGATAGAATGAGAAAGAAAAAAAAGACTAATAATATATTAATTGAATTACAATTAAGAGTATTTTAATTAGTTTGCATTAAAAATTAACTGAGTAAAATTGAAGGAAAAAAACAAAATATAGTAAAACGAATCCAAAATATTTTCTACTGACATCTGAAAACAAATTAGATAGTTTGAGACGTATGAGAAAAATAATTAATTATATTTATGTGTATTTCTTGATGTAAAATTTTCTATTAAGTTTATTGGACGGTCAGGTGACTTGACTGCACATATAATGGACGGTTTTGCCCATGTGAGCTGCGAGTTTGAGAATGAATCATTTCCGTCGTCTGTTACTCGAATACTCAGCAACGATCTAAATTAATAAAGTTTTAGATTGTTTATATTAAAAAAAAATTAGTAATGAAAATAATGAAAGAAATAAAAAGCCCGGCAGGGAAGAGAAGAGAAGAGAAGAGACAGACCTATTTCCCGCGTGCGATGGACCCTAAACCAAAAGCAGAAATGAGCGCAATCTCAGGCGTCACACCTCCTATCGGCGATGATTGTGTCGCTGCTTCTGAAGACGACGACGATGATGATGGCGAAGAGGAATCTCCAGATGTCGCTGTCCCGCTAGACGAGAATGGCTTTCCATTCCCGGACTCTGCCGACCTTCCCCTTCCGCCGGAGGAGGAAGACGAAGACGATTTGCAGAGAGGAGAAGACAGTTTCGCTGCCGATTTCTACAGCTCCGGCTCGGATTGGTCTTCCTTGCTGTTGGAAGGTACAGTCGATGGGAAGAAGAAGATGAACGATTGGAGCGTTGAAATGCAGCAGTCGGATAGGAAGCTGAAACAGGCCAATCTGTTCCAGATGTGGGGTTTGAAGAAGACCCATCTAGCCGACGACGCCTCGTCTATGCAACAACCGAAGAAGAAGATGAAGATTGGGAGTGGGGTTGGATTTGGATTTGGGGGTTCGAAATCAGGTGATTCGGATGACAATTTTGTGAGTTCTAAGGGTTCCCGAATGAGAAGTAGGAGCGATGGAGCTTCTGCTCCTGCCAATCGGCTGCGTCCTTGCCCTTTCTACAAGAAAATCCCAGGTCAGTTTCTTAATAAAGTTTGGATTTTTCATTGCTTCAAAGAACATTGAATCCGTATAAGCAGCCCCAATTCTTATATGAATCACGAGATGTGAAAATTGTAACTTTGTTTGAACTCTAGGAACAACTGAAGTAGAAGGGTTTATTATTATTTATTAGAAACTGATTACCCTTCTGGGGTTATCTTGGTTTACACAGGAACACCATTTACTGTTGATGCTTTTCGTTACGGTCAGGTCGAAGGATGCTTGGCTTATTTTCTTAGCCACTTTCATTACGATCATTATGGCGGACTGACCAAGAAATGGGCACATGGTCCTATTTATTGTACTCCTCTCACCGCTCGTCTTGTCAAAATGTGCCTCTCAGTAGATCCATTGTAAGCATTCAGTATCTTGTTCTGTTTCTGAGTATTAGCTACTTTACAATTTACTCACACATTTCCACTTACTGCACAAGGACCGAGTATTGATGGTTATTTTGCTTGATTCCTTATATGCAGATTTATTCATTCCTTAGAATTAAATATCGAGTATATTATCGAAGGAGTTAAAGTTACCATGTTAGAAGCTAATCACTGCCCTGGTGCTGCTTTGATTCACCTTCGACTTCCAAATGGGCAAACCTATTTGCACACGGGAGACTTCAGAGCTTCTAAACTGATGCAAGCTTATCCACTTTTAGTGAATCACCGGGTTAATGTGCTTTACCTAGATACAACATATTGCAACCCCAAATACAAGTAAGGAACTTATGAATGATTTATCTATTATTTTCCCCAAGAATTTACTTGTCAGATCTTGCAGCTTAATTATCTTGTTGTAATTTTGTTTTTTTTTCTAGATTTCCTCCCAAAGAAGATGTGTTGAACTATGTCGTCAAAGTCACGAAGAACCATCTAAAAAGACAATCAAAAACTCTTATTATTGTTGGTGCCTACAGTATTGGAAAGGAATGTGTTTACCTTGCAATTTCCAAAGCATTAGGAGTACGTTGTCTCATTGTATTTCCATACTGAGGGTTTGCATATTATGATTGTATTTTGAGCACTTGACAAGTTTGTGCTCGCAAAAGTATCCTAGTATGGTAAAAGGAAACACAAATCTAGGCCTTGTCACTTCTAAATCAAAATTTGGAACAGGATTGGATTTATAAGCTCCTCTTACCCCATTTTTAGGTTTTGGAAACACTAATATCTAAAGCAGAACCCTCATTTAAGCAACTAAAAAACATAGACTGTTCCTCACTCGAGTTTTCAGGAAAATCTGTTGGGTTGAAAAACTGAAGGAAACCGCATAATTCCTGGTACATTTTCTATTTTGAATTCATTGGTTTTTGTGTTGTCCTCTACGCTATACTGCTTCTTCATAGCTTCTAGACTTTCTTTTAAATATTCTGGAATTGGGCTGTTCATAACCAAACTGTGAATGAACTAGTAATACTGTAGTTTTGGATTTCCATTTCATAGAAGTGACTAAAGGAAAAAATATAGTTGGATCACTCTGTCCTTCAGTGAAATACAGAAGGGTCCAAGATATGAATTCTATTGACACCTTAAATTCATTTTGCCTGTAGGTTAAAATATATGCAAATGCTTCAAGGAGAAGGATTTTGCAGTCTTTCGATTTCCCTGAGCTCTCGGGGAATCTCTGCAATCATGGGCAGGACACCCTTCTTCATGTATTGCCTATATCATCCCTACGAGCTGAGGTGATTTTATACTTTCATCTTACAGTTCAATGTAATTCTTTGATCTCTACCAAGTTGATCATTGTTACTGTCTTTTTTTTCTTTCAAGACTTTGAAGGAGTACTTGAAGACATACCAAAATCAATATAAAGCAGTTTTAGCATTCAGACCTACAGGTACAGTTATTGTTTTCAACAAAATGAGTGCACATTGCATGTGTTTCCCTCACATTCCATGTATTAAGATTCATTGTCTCCTTCCTTCCTTTCTTTCTTTCTTTCTTTCTTTCTTTCTTTCTTTCTTTCTAGGGTGGACTTTCTCCAAGGCTGTAGGGAACCAGCTTGATCTGATTAAGCCAATTTCCAAAGGCAATATAACAGTTTATGGTGAGGAAATAAGATTTATTGTTTTATTTGGTTGAAAGAAAAGGACTCTTCTCCAACTACATATACTAAATTTATATGCATGAGCTTCTATTGCATTGAATAGCATGATTCAGCCATGTCTTGGATTCATTGAGATGACCAATCTTGATCGCTGCTGTATTTTTATTTCTTATTCTAGCAGCGAGAATGATTTACAAAAGCTCCTATCTGTATTTTTGCAGGAGTTCCATACAGTGAACATTCAAGTTTCACAGAATTGCGGGATTTTGTACAGGTGTAGTTTAGAAAGCTTAATTGGCTTATATATGTGTATATGGATATTATTACCTTTCAGTTCATCAGTTGTCTAAACAATGCCATTGTTATTCCCACCCAGTTTTTGAGGCCTGAAAAGATAATTCCTACTGTAAATGTTGGAAATGCTGCTCATCGAGAGAAGATGCAGTCCTGTTTCAGGGAATGGCTGAGAGGGTAATGTTTGCAGTTGGTGAGGGAGCTTCCATCCAAAATCTTAATAAGAAACCAACTCAATGCAAAGAGACGAACCCACATGACAGGACTATGAATCAACCCTTCAACAGCATATATGCTTTATTCTAAGCTCGCTTTGTACAAATTCTTCTGTGCTGAGGCATTTAAGAGTTGATTCTTTGAGGTGTAATAGCAATTTTTGCAGAATCACTGGTCACTTGCTTCCAGATGCTCCTACATTATATAGCATGGAGCAATCTGTATTGATGTAAAACATTGCAGTCATAGTCTTGATTACATGAAATTGGATGAGCTATCAAGGGATTCTGTTTCATACTCAACCTTGGTTTCCAATCTAGTATGCAAATATGCAACTTGTCTTGAATTGGTATTTTGAGCAGTGTTATAAAACATCGAGTTGGTCAAATTTTAGGAGATTTTAAAACTTGTCCTCTGTACACAATTTTTTATTGGGTCAAATTTTATTTGTATTGTTTATATATACTTTGAAACTGTTATGTAACTTGTGCTTTTGTTTAACTTTTTACATTATATGGAGGTATATTATCTTACTAATTGTTATTTTTTCTCACCTAGTTCTTCTAAATCTCGAGTTTTAGAACATTGATTCAGAGTTTCTAATTTTGTTTTGTTTTGAATACTCGGATGGATCGTATAGTTCAACTGGTACGATACTGACACATGTTGTCAATTGACTGATTAGAGCTTTGATTGAATAACACAACTATTGTGCATTGACAATTGTCGCTTGCCGGCTGGTCAATTCAGCTTAGCTTACTAGAGAAATTAGTTATATGGATGGTGAATTGATATGTTTTGTTTGTAATTTGTATTTCCTTGTCCTGTCTGCTGAGCTCTGTTCGATTTTTCATGACTGATATTACAAAGCACAACTTGGAAGACATGTATAGAAGTTGGGGTGAGACCCACCCACCATGCAATGTATACATACATACATAATAGTTGAAAGCTTTATTTGAATTCTGAATCCATACAGCTTTCCCTAATCAGCCCTTCAGATACGCCTATGAGGTTGAGAGTTTCAAAATTTGATTATCTTGTTCAATTCCATGTTTATGTCCGCTGCTGCTAATTTGGAGTGCCTACTTCTGCTATCACAATGAGATCACAAGTAATTTAAGATAAACCTCAATCTGAACAGACAGACCTATAGAAACACAAATCAGGACTCGGTCGGGAGGGAGGATATGCTATTATTACAATCATCAAATATATGCATGACCAACATGAGAACGTAATGTATGCATCAAACTTGAAACACATTAATGAATTTCAAATGCCAGCACCACATGAATTATCTTAACAATCAATGTCTGCCTAACAGAGGTAGATGTAATGGTACACTGCTTGCGCCCGACTTATAATAGTGCATACAGAATATAGCAAAGAAGAGACAGATTGGCATACGCATCAATAGGACCATCACTATTAGAAATTTGAATTACTTAAGCTGCTGACAAATGAAAGAACATCTATTCAAGATCTACACAGAAAGTTATATAGTTATTCTGAAATGCATACAGTTCCATACTTGTCCACTTATCCTACCAATCACTTTCATGTATGCATGTAACTATCAAGTCTATATGTTTTGCTAAACTCAGAAATCAAGGGTCAAAGTCATACGGATTATTGACAAACAAACCCTTTTAGGCTTTTAACATTATTGATGCTATGCTACAATTAAACACGCCAAATTATATGCATTGTACACCAACATAATACATGTCAATTGTTCGTACCCCTAATTTAATGGATAATGTCTGAGAAATCAATTCTACAACAGGCAGTCAATTTCAGAAACCTATTAACTAGGTTCCTTGAGTGCTTAACCAAAAATAAAACCAATACCAGACAGTAGTGAAATTATACATTGGCATTGGAGATATAGAATTAAATGAAAGGTGGAAGTAAATAGAGAATGCACAATGTTCCACAACCAAGAGCAATCACTCCTCGGGTAGAAATGATAATAGTTGGGCCAAGAGGTAAGGAGCTTACGTAACACATGTGAGGTCCTGAGTTCGAATGACCTAAAGTGGATGCAGAGTCTTACAAAAACAAGAACTTCAGAATCATAACCATCCTAAAGGCCACCTACCAAATATATTTTTTTGTCATATTGGACAGTTCCAACAAACTGCAATTACAGTTTTGATCAAGACTAACAAAAACTCAAAAGTGCTACCAGCTCTAAGTAATTCACAATTACATTACTGGCTATCAATCTTTATAATAATCACAAAACCTACTCCAGCAAAAGGCAATATAAGTCATTTGTATACTTCAATTGTTTTCTAGCATTGTACATCACAAAACATTTTTTCAAAATCGTTGATATACAATTAAGTGTTGTAGGCAGTGTAGCATAACGCCATTACAATGAATTGTCATAATTGGACATCAGCATGTCTTTTTACTCTGGTACAGCTTCAGCATGAATCCTCTTACTAGCAATCTCAGCTAACCAAATACCCATTCGACAAAAAATGCTGTAGTACTATAACGTCACAGCACCCAATCCCAAAACTATGAGGTCATAATTATAACACAACAGTATCCAGTGTTCCATTCAAAACAATAGTTTGCAATACCAAACCAGGCATAACAATATCATGTGTCTTTACCAAAAGGAATTGAACTTTAAACTGAGCGACCCACCTATCATCACAAGATATGATCGATATTGTAACCACACTACTATTCAGATAAACAGACTACTCTAATGAAGAAAGCCATATGTTGTTTGCTCTTCCAGGTTCAATATGAAAAAGATAGCAATTGGAAACATAGAAAATAGGAATCAGAAAGTAATAATTGCACAGATCAAGCGAGCAGCAAAAATATTCATGGTTATCCACTTACAAGCTTCATCAAAAAAAGAAGAAAAAGGCACAGCCTTTCAAAAATGAGATCATAATGTTTATAATGAAGACATCATCAAACAGAAAAGAAAGAGTGAAGATGCTGGTGAGATGCAATTGAGTTGAATCTTCATAGTAAGATCAAACGAGGTACATATATATAGAGCATTTCATACAACTGCAGATCACTACCAAAACAAGTAACCATCAGAAGCGCAAATTGTAACAATCTAGATGAAATTAAGAGAAGCACACCAGAGATCCATCTCAAGCCTGAGTTCCAGTCAATGCCTTCATCTGAATGTGATTGGTATCAGCAGCGACCGGCAATGCCTCGTACGAACCCGACCTCCTCGCTCCGACGAGCTTCGCCACAACAGCATAAGTGATCAGGAGCGCGACGAAGACGATCATAACATGAACCAGGAAGAGCAGATCGAGGATCGCCACGGCCCTGAGCTTGGACTCGTCGAGGACGCACTTGGTGGAGCCCTCGACGCCGCTGACGACGTCGAGCATCTTCTGGCAGCCGGAGGGAATGAAGGCGTCGACGTAGAGCGAGAGCCCCGTCTGGAGCTGCCACAGCCCCTGGAGGCAGAGCGATGCCCCGAGGCCGGCGTCGGCGACGAACAGGCGGGGGCTGCAGGCGAGGAGGAGGCACAGGAACGACGAGAGGGCGGAGACGAGGGAGGAGACGGAGTCGCACTTGGCCTCGATGTCGGAGATCTGGAAGGAGGCGGAGGAGGAGGCGGCGGAGGAGAGGAGGAAGAAGAAGCTGGAAGGGAGCGTGAAGACGAGATAGGGGGGAAGGAGGGCGTCGGAGGCGATGATCGTGATGGTGAGGATGAGGAAGAGGAGGAGGACGGCGGCGGACTGGAGGGAGGAGAAGCGGTGGACGGAGGAGCCGCCGCGGAGGAGGGGGTCGGAGTCGGAGGAGATCAGGACCTGGTGGGCGGCGGCGATGAGGAGGAAGGCGGCGAGGAGGTGGAGCTGGAGGTTCCTCAGCCGCGGGTGGGAGGAGGAGGAGAGGGGGTGGTAGGGCTTGGCGACGTAGGTTTGGGGGGATTTGAGGTGGTTGCGGGTCGTGGAGATGAGGTGGTACAGTCCCAGAGACACCAGCGACGACGACGAGAACAGGTGGTATATTAGGGCTGACATTTTTGGTTCAGACACACAGAAATGGGGGGAGATGTAGAAGATGAAGAAAACGACAGGTCGTATTGTATAAGAGGAGTCCGAGTCGGAGTCGGGTTAGCTAGGAATTGGTCAACTGGTGGTGGTGGGAGGGAGGAGGCACTCAATTTGGAGATCCGCCGGATCGGAGTGTATAGGATTCTAAGTCGTACCTTTGACTGTAAATTCGTCGCATGTACGTGACCATAATGGACATTTTGGGTCTGGTAAGAACCGGCCCAACAGGCCCATTTCCTTGACTGTGTCGTACCAATCCATAGCGGCCATTTGGTTAAAGTCATACGGCCCAGCAAGCTCATACTCCGAACCTCCCTTTTGAAAGTTTAAAGGATCTTTTATTGGTACTTTAGATTTTAAAGAAAATTAAATTGAATTTAACATAATAAGTAATAGCGATAATTTTGCAGATATAGAGCACCTCTTAAAGTGAATTTTATATGTTTGTGTAATTAAATGAAAAACAACTTATTCTAGATATAGTCAGTCAAGTAATGTTTTCCTCTTTTTGGGAAGTAATAAGTCTAGGGACAAAATAGTGGATCAACAACTTTCAGTCGCATTGAGATCCCAGCAAACATCCTCTAAATGGTCATTTCATTTCACTGCAGAAAGTAAAAGATCGTGTGTTAACTGAAGAATGATTGCTTTAGCCATGAATGATTCGAATTTTTACTATGTGTAATTTATGTCAACCAGCCCGTCTAGCTCAGTTTGTAGAGCGCAAGGCTCTTAACCTTCTGGTCGTGGGTTCGAGCCCCACGATGGGCGATTTATGTTTTTTAGACATCTTGGTGGCAATTGACACACCACCCTTTCTCCACTGAACACAAGTGCAGCCCAGAAAGATGGAACATGAAACTCCACCAATTCCAAAGCGTTGTTGCTCCTTTTTTATTGAACATAACTTTTAAAAAAATTCACCTTAATTTAAAAGGTGTTTTCGCCAATTTTTCCAGTTCAGAGGTGTTGGATTGCTTTAGAATACATATTATGTTCCTTTCAGGACGAGCCACCTGAACAGGGGTGATTATCTATTTACTTACATCCTTTTCATGACCTTCAAATCAAATTTGAAAACCAGTCAAATGCAGAGCCAAATTTCATATTCAAAATATACATAAAGGTGTGCCAACCCCACAAACCAAACCAAACCAAGCAAAAGAATAGCGTGGTACTCGCCCGACTCAGTATGTTAGGACTTCCGTACATAATGGCCAAGACAAATAAATAGAACTCACATCAAGAATACAGACAACACAAAATTTTATCGTGCTCGGACGCGCTAGAACTGCTGCAGTTTGCCTCTTTCCTACTATAATATGATGACAAGGATAAAGATAACCACAGCCACAACCACAAGTGCCAGAATCCACCAACACTGCCAATCACATACAAGACTACAGTGAGTTATGTGAAATATATGTTTCACAAAAATCTAATGATATATAACTAATAAGGAATGAAACAGCGCTGTCAAATGCTGAATGGATGTCCGGCTAATAAAATGTCAATTTGAAGCTCTGACGAGGATATTCCTGATCACTGTTGCACATTATTGTAAGTATCAGACTAGTATATAAGGAGTTCGGTTGGTGCTTTCACGATACATGTTATTTTGGTTTCTCTATGCTTAACCTGTTGATTTAACTAATGAACGAGAAAGGCGATCCCAGTCATGGGCAAGCCACTAGCCTTCATTCATCACTTGCCAAGAGTGATTCACATCCCAAGTTTTGGCATCTCTTTCTCACAAGAATACCTTTTATTCATTTTGCAATGCTGAGAAGTGAGAAGACTTTTTCTTAAATGATGAGATGAAATGCATTAATGATTATCATCACGGGATCCTGGGCAGTGGCTAGTACTAGTTAACAAAGATTCTAAATCATTGACGAGAATGATGACATACAGAGTGTAAACTACTTACTAGTTCTGGCTAGTACCAGTTAACAAAGATTCTAAATCATTGACGAGAATGATGACATACAGAGTGTAAACTACTTACTAGTTCAATAATTCCATCAGCAACCTTTATCGGAGACAATGAAGGCTTTGGCACATGACTCATTAGGTTCGCCTATGTATGAAAAGCAGATCTAATTTTTTACTACTCCCCCACAAGACAAGGTTAACTTTGGATTGCTCTCCTAATGCCTTTTGAAAATGTAGGACACCAAATACATGTTAAGAACCCTGTCCACTGGTCTTAAGTCTTGGATTGTGGTGTATACTGTATAGGGGGGCATGAAATGAATCTCAGGGCTAGGGACCAACCCGCCGGGTTGGTTGATATATATGTAAGAAGCTACTGTCATAGTAATACATAGCAGAAGCCTTGGCCTTAAGCTACACAGCAAGGCTAGGTGCAGTGCAGATCCATTAGTTGAAACATAAATAAAACTGTGTCGAAAGGCCACAGCTCGGACCAAATTTCGTAAAATGTTTAAATGAATCATGGCATTACTATGATTGCAATATTTTTACCCAATTCTGTTGAAACTACCCGTTGAGTAGAGCATCAACTAAAGTAAGGGATTGGGTTCTTTTACCTAAATACAAGGATTTTGTTTTCCTTTTATGCTTATTATATCTTCTAGTTTTGTCATCCACACACGTACTCAGAGTTTGTCAATCTCTAATACTTCATGGAAAGATGCATGCAATATAGTATGAATGAGGAATGAAGTGTATACAATGATAACCAGTGTTATGAAACTCCCGATTTCTCCCTAATTTCTCCCCGAGAACTCAGTAAAAATCGAGTTGACCGAATTTTGGACCGAGTTTTAAAACTCGTATTCAGTAGTTCAATTTTACCGCATTCTTACTCTATCAAAGTTAGTCAAATTTTATTTTTATATTTTACATATGCTTTGAAACTATTCTATAATTTGTGCTTTTGTTTTAACTTATAAAGTTGCTTGAAAGTATCTTATTTCACTAAAATATTGTAATCTTTGTCTTTCGTGCTAATTATATATGAATATATGTATATCTAATATTTATTTAATAAAAAAAGAGATTTGCCGATTTCTGCCCGAGTTTTCAAAACTCCTTATATTTTGTCTCAGGCTCTCCTCAATTCCATGTTTTAGAACCTTGATGATAACTACTTATCGGTGTCTACTGTGCAAACTAACTGGCCATGCAAGATGCCATGTTGTGCACCACAGCCAGATTTAGAATTCTTCACAACATTACTTTCAATGTGTGCTCAATACTTACCCAGGAATATTTCGACTTCACACTTTTTGAAGCCTTAGCTAACTGAACTCTAGCTTGGGTAGTTGCAGTACCAGAGTTGTCTATGTTAGATGAAATATCATCTGCATTGTAAAAGAACATTTTGATATACATTATATACTAAAGCAGAGAGCATCAGGAAAGGAAATCAAAAGTGACATGCATATATATATAGGAAGAAAACCCTGTAACTATCGGGCTCTTACCTATAACCACACCCTGCTCATGAACAAGAACAGCAAGGTCCTTAAATATTTCATTTGCTTCTCCAATTTGTGTATGTATTTCTCTAATGCCCTGGTCCCTTTCTTCAATAATGGCCTCGTTGAACCCGATTTCATTATCCAGCAGGAATACCTCCTGTCTGCATATTTTTTTACCAACAAGCTTGCATTTGAAAACTAACAACAAAGCATAATTTATTAATGCCTCAGATAAAACTATAAATAGGTTCCCAACTATGATTACCATAAAATGATAAGACAGTTCTACTCCTGCTCCAACTATGAAGAAAACATAATATATATGGTTTTAGGATCTGAGGCCAGTGACAGATTGAGCCTACTACCACCATTTGAATGAATTCTACTGTACTAATAAATATAGACCAACAACCCTGAACATTCACTTTCTGACATGTACTAACAGACTTTCTGGGAAAAACACTTGGTTCTTTCTTCATCCTAAAGTTAGCAAAATCTAAAAGTACAAAGTCTATCCTTGAAGCCTATGCCAAATGTATGTTCACTTGTTGGCTTGATGACAACATGGAAACAAACAGATGATACCTACCATACTATTTCAATAATTAGTAATTACAGAAGCATCTTTAGTAAATTGAGTTGAAATAAGTTTAACTAAAAAGATTAAAGTGCCTTCACTTTGTAGATATCTTATTTTAGAAATAATTCTTGTCAACTCAACAACAACTCTTTAAACATCAGAGAAATATCTTCTGATCCCCAAACATCAACTACTCAGTTCACTGTAGTGTTTTGGGAGGCAAGCAAAATGAGGGAAGCTGCAGAGTGAGCTTTCAACATTAACTAAATATCTATAAAATAACTATGATGAAAAACCAAAGGACCTTCTAACCAGCAAAGAATTAAACCAACAGAAATGCCAGAAAACGGAAATTACCTCTTCTGTTCCATCAGAAAAGGCTGGTTCTCTCCATCCACGCTAGATGCAGCATAGTCACCAGAGTCAGATCTGATTGCAAAACCACCACACAATCCACATAGCTTCCATCAAATTACATATAGAATCAAATATTTGCAGAGAGCACAGCCTAAATAATAGATGTGAGTAGTGTATATACATAGACGCAGAGGATGGAGGAGGACCAGCAGGAGTATATGTAGATTCACGCTCTGAAGCAAGTTGTTGAACTTTCTGAAATTCCTGCAATGTGATCTGAAAATCTCTAGCAAGCTTCGCATCTTCAATTTTCTTACTCGGCTGACACAATGCAACAACAAAACTTAGAGATCGTACCTAATTTCCGGAAACATGTTAAAAAATTGGTAAAGCGAAAGCGAGAACACACATTGACATTGGAGTCGTGATCGGCTTCGCTGAGGGCTTTGAGCTTCGCAGAAGTTTCCTTCACCAGCTGCAGTATCCGTTGCCTGGTGCTGTGCCTGTCACCAATGAGATCCGAAAATCAAACAAAAAAATCTCGAATTCTCAGTAAGCAAGAGGACGAGAGAGGGAACAAGAGAGCGGACAGCTTCTGGCGGTGATCGGCGGTGTCCTTAGCGGTTCCGATGGCGTCGACGAGGCGGCGGAAGGAGGAAACGGCGGTGTTGATCTGGAAAATGCCGGCGGCGACGGCCTGCGAGGGGCTCTGAGACGCGAATCGGGAGGCGGAAGGGGAGGGCTTGGTGCCTCGCTGGAGATCTAGGAAGCTCATTTTAGCGCCGGGACTGAGAGCTTGATACAGAGCCCTAAAGACCAGCGCAACGTAGAAGATGGAGATTAATTTGGCAGCGCACTATCGGCTGTACTGTTCTGTACCAGTGCTCGCTAAATTATTATTTGGGAAAATGGCGCTTTAGCCCAGGTAAGTTTCTGCAGTTTTTATTTTAGTATACCTGATTATTATTTTAGCACTTCCAGTGTTTAAGTGTTACAAATTTCGCCTTAGTAAATTATGTCTAATTTTGTTAGATTTTTCAATAAGAAAATAAATGTACCCTTCAACAACCCCTATTTAATATTTTATTATTGATTATTAATAAAATCAATCAAAATTATTTAATAAAAAATGTACATTATGATTTCTCCGTTAGTGTGTGACGAAAAAACCTATCTACTCTTGAAGTGGCAAACAGACTGAACGTCTGACATAAACGACCAAAATGTTGAAATAAGCAACCAAAATGTTGAGTTGGATTCAGTCAGACGAAAACGAGCGATTTGAAAGGAGACCGAGCGAACGGGGGCGATTTTCCCTATTTTCGATGGAGTTCAATTATTTTGGTTATTATTTCTAAAAATATTTTGATTCAGATAACCAAATAATTGAAGGAAAAAAGATAAAGCCCAGCTCATAGTCTCTTAAAAGTTAAAAGCAACGGTGTGGATGGGTTGCCCTTGCACAAAGTGAATGATAGAATCTGAGATTGGTTCATAATGCTGATAGGCAACACAATCATCCCAACCGAAGATTGGGATGATTGTGTTGATAGTGTTTTGTTCTACTTTGATAGTGTTTCGATCAACAAAAATATAATTCTCATCCTAATTCTGGACAGATGGAGAGTTGGAATAATTGTGCCGTCCTACATTTATTATACAGCCTTTTAATGCAATTTGTTGTAGGCACAACCCCAAAGGTAGGGGCGTGAACCCTAAGTGTGTGTGCTGTGAGTGTGAGAAAGCTACTGCTGGAAAAGCAGATCAAACCAAACAGTCAAACCAACACTAGAAACCCACTAACAAAATGAGCACAACTTTGAATCATATCTCTATTAGCAGCAATTTCACAACGAGAATATATACATGTATAAATATAATAGTGTATAGTTGCAATAATAACATGGTATCTAATAAAGAAGAGGTATTAAAATGAAGAACTGAACCATGAACATGGAGATGGGTTATGGAAAACCCAAAATGTTATTATTACTACTACAGCTTTATACAAAATCCAGCCTTCACCTATATACAATCTCACTTTCCATTCGAAAGTTACGCTTCAAGCCCTCACTTTCCAGTCTCTGGAACCACCAAATGATTACTCAACTCCTTAGTACCACACATATAAACTTGAAGCCGAAGCTGCAGATCTATATACACAAGACGCTCACATACACAGACACATACCTGGCCACTCAGGAAAGGGGTCGAGAGGTACAAACTAATAGGTCCTAAACTATCCAACGACTGCGACAGCACGAAACTTTGATCTCACTGGTCAAGCCATTTCTGCCTCATGCAAATTAGGCAAAAGCGGAAATGCATTGAGACTTGGAACCTCCACTGTTAAA
>JAYMTP010001110.1:0-26369 GCA_036897365.1 Geranium brycei | reverse complement strand
TAGGAAATAAGCAAATCAAGCTTTGATTTAAGTAAACAAAAAGCAAATGTAACAATTCAATTCGTCTCCAGTGAGAGAATGAGAAGAGAGGCTGAGAGAGAGTGTGAAAAAAAAGAATGGATGACACATGTTTGAAAATTAGAAGAATAAGCGAGGGCATTTAGTCTTTTCAATCTAATTTTAATAACCTATTTAACCTTTAAGGATATTTTAGTCATTTCACATGTCAAAAATGTTGCAGTGAAAATTTTGCACATTTTAGGCGTTGCCATCTGAGAAAAAAAATTCTAAAAGTAACCACCTGAAAAACAAACATATCTAAGGATAGCCACCTAGAATTATCCTTATTTTATATAAATAGATCATTGAACCGGTTCTGTAAGAACCCCAAAATGATGACGTACTGCAAGTGATGATGGTGACGAAGGAAACGATATACATACATGCGTGTGTACGTACATGATACATGGATGATGGGTGTGTGGAAGATGAGAAGCAAAGCGTGCGAAGTTAAATGATAGTTATTACAGCAATAACAATAAATAGAAGGAAATCAAAGACGCGTGCACGACACATTCCAAACGAAGCGCAAAATACAATCATTTTACAGCAGCGAGGTGAATGGGACCCGCAGAAGGAAAGGGTGTGATTGGTGCGTGTGTCACACGGGCGCGTGAAGAAAGAAAAAGCGGCAACGTTGTCTCCTCCGAATTGATCACGTGTTACTGTCTTGTCAGTAGTTTTTGTTAACTTATTTTCTACGCTTTTAAGTACCTGTGTGTATTTGCTTACATACATAGGATATGTATATATTTTTTTAGGGATAATGACACTTTATTACACTTAACTATATCAAAATGACACTTTCATACTCTAACTACTTTTCTATCTTTTTTAGTACCCGATATTTTTTTGTGACAACATATGCTAAAATGACTAAAATACCCCTGGTTTAATAAATCATAAAAGAATTAGTCCAATTTGGTTTATCAAACCAGATTTAAAGTGGTTCAAATTTAATTTTAGATTTGGGGACATGATCGTAATTGTATCTTAAATATAAACCAAACTGAACAAGAGATAAACAAAATTAAACCAATTCAATTTATGGTTTCTTAAACCAAGGGTAGTTTAGGTATTTTATACATTTTAGAGGTAGATTGTCATAAAAAAAATTGTCAGAGTACTAAAAAAGAGAGAAAAATAGTTAAGGCGTGAAAGTGTCATTTCGCTATAGTTAGATATAACAAATGTCATCATCCCTATATTTTATTTCTCTTCAAGAAAATTGTAACCAAATTGTTTATATGAAAATTGTCTTCTTGTATATATTTTTATTTATAAAAATGGTAAAAAGTGTCTTATACTCTTATTTTTTTACCGGATGGTGGTGCATATATTCAATATATTGAAATTTATTTTAAAGAAAAATATATATTATTAAACAACTAACCCAACATCACGCTAAACAATCGAATGAACAGAGTGTGAGACAGACTCCGTACCACGATCCCATCAATTATTAGTCAAACCAAACTTGGCTAATTCGTGTGACACTGAATTATAAGTATGACGAGAAAAAAAACAAAAATGTGTCCCAACAGTGGACCGGATACAGCAAAAGTTCCTAATTATGCCTCCAAAAATATTCCTCAAATGCTTCATGCGCCAGATTAGTTGTGTGTATATATGCGAAAAATATATATGTATTATTGTTCTTTAGATGAATTGGTTGTGACTAAATTAAAGGAAATCACAGTTTGCTAGGCATATTCAAATATGATTAATAGTTTGTCATTTATTTTCAACAGATAACAAAATAAAATATATTTTAATTTAATTTAATAAAGATAAAATCTCAATTCTTGATTTTGTTAATAAATTGGGCACGAGATATCTAATAAGAAAATAAATTTTAAAGTTATACATATTTATTTATTTTGTTATGTTGAAAGGTGAATTATATAAAGAGAGCGAGTCTATAGGCCAGATTTCTCTTAACACCCCCAATATCTAAAATATCAACCACAAATTACAAAGACTAAATAATCTCAACGAAAAAATTGTTCCTATGAAATATAAATATCGTATTCTCTCGAAAATGTATATCAAAACAATAAAGTTTTGTGTGTTAGTTTGTGTTTGAGAAATTGTTGAGCATAACTAAGAAAAAAAATTCAAAATGGACAAGAACATGAACGCTGAAGCAGGCCAGGCCAAGGATCAAGACAAGGTAGTTAATGATCTTATTTACTTACCATTTTCTCATCGTCAATTGTAGGGGTAGGCACATTTTACCCAAAATCGAATTCGAACCGAGATTCAAACCGGACTGGAACTGAAAAACCAAAAATCGTGGGTACTGGGTCGAATTCGGGTCTGAAAATTGAGAACCGAATCAATTCGGGTTCAGTTCCAATTTTGAGAGTAGAACCTTTTAATAACCGATTCAGAACTGAACCGGTTCATGAGGTTTTAATTTGTATTTTTTGTAGTTTCAATTAAATTTTTTTTTTTTGCTTAAAAACATGTTTAATTACATATAGTTTTGCTCATAAATTGAACAATATACGCATGTCACGTAGATTGGGTCTAATTAGGCATAACCAATAAATCAAACCGGAGAACCGAACCCTATACCTCACAACTGCTCATTAATCAAATCTAATTAGGCAGAACCGAAAACTGAACCGGATGACCGGACCCAAAACCGGACCGTATCCAACATACTGGATCCGGTTTTGAATCTCCAAAATAGAGAATGGGTTAGTCCGGTTTGGGGCGGTTCCAGAACCGTGCCCAGCCCTAGACAATTGTATGTTTTTTCTTATTAATTTCTTGATGATGAGATTCTAATTGTTTGGCTAATTAAGGGGATGGGAGGTCAAATGATGGATAAGGGCAGCAATATGGCTCAATCAGCAAAAGACTCGATGAGTAATGCGGCTCAATCGGCACAAGAGTCAATGAGCAATGCAGGTGGTCAAATGCAAATGAAAGCACAAGAAGCAGCTGATTCCGTCAAGAGTGCAACCGGCATGAAATAGAGATTTTGGCTTCATATTCATTTTTATTTGGCATAAAACAATGATTGTACTTAACTTTCAAAAAAATAATATGTAATAATTTATGTGAAAGGCGGAGCAAAAGTTTTTTGCTATAAAATAATTTTTATTGGTTAGATTCTGGTATTTGATCGTTGTTTTCAGAGTCCCAGATTTATCGTATATATGTAAAATTTATAGTTAAGAGTATAAACAAGACGAATCAAACTCATATATGTAAAGTTCACGGCGTGCTCTGTCCGGTGGCCAAGGTTCAAGTCGCGTAAAATGACTAAACTACCATTATGTCATCAAACCATTTTATTTGTTCCCTCTTCTTCACTGCATGTTGCCTCCAAGGCTCCAAATCATTTTTATAATCAAGAGATCTTCACAATATATTTTTATTAATTGTTGAAATAAATATTCACATAATGTATTTTATTAATTGGTTGAAACAAACAATGGAGAAATTGTCTCTCCCTATCACATGTTAATATTTATTCATCTTATTCATGTGACATGTTTGAATTTTCTATATATTGTAGCACACCAATTGTGCATTAGATGATATACAACCTTCACAAAGGCATCAAAATGGTGCCCTTTTTGTGGAAAATTGTCCTAAAATGTTCCCAATATGATGCAAATTGCACTGACGGAGTTGCTTGGCGGAACCATATGTGTTTTGTGGGCCCACACACATGTGAGAACAGATGGCTGGTGGGACCCACTCATGTGAGTGAGTTGGGGGCATTTGTGTAAATTGTGTTGCATGCAACATGGGACAATGGGGGATGTTAAAATTGGGAGAGCAATGAGTGGAGTGGTTGAATTTGTTATATTTGGCTAGACATTACAATGCCATGCTTTTCCTTTTATTTTCTCTCTTCTCATTATCACTTTGATTTTATCCCCTTTTCCTAAGCAAATATAGAAGTTCTTGTGGTTGGCTACCATTTATGATGGTGTAGCATCATTATTTTTATCTGGTGTGATGATATAGATTTGTGATTATATTGTTTGGTTTAAATGGTTGAGGGATTGTATGTTTAACTATGATAAAGTTATTTAAATCTAAATGATTATGTAAAAAGTTATCCTTTAAAATATTTTATTCTTATCGACCATATGATTAAAACTCGAAAAATAAAATTGATGTGAAGAAATCCCAAATTTTAATGAGTCGGTAAATATATTCCTTTTTCTTTTCGATGTTAATGTTAATATGAACATGAACTTATCAATATATAAAGTTCGCTAACAAATCTATGTGTTTAATATTATATAAACATCTTATCTATCATTTTTAACCCTTCCTTACAAAGGGCTACTTAAACTCTGTTGATTGGAACCGGTGGCCTGAACTACAAACTAAATTGGTCAGATCTTAAGTTCGTGTATAGTCTCTACAATATAATTTTCTTTGTTATGAAGATTTTTTAGGGACACATCTTGCTTCTAGTGTAAGTGGATGATACAATTATCACTAGAGATGATATTGATTCTTTAGGTATATTTGATCTCAAACATCACCTTAATCAATAATTTGAGATGAAAAGTCTAAGTACTCTCACTTATTTTCTCGGGCTGGGAATTTCTTTAGTATCGTTTGACTATCATTTTTGTCAAACTAAATATGTAGTTGACCATATCTCACAAACAAGCTTGACAGATAATCTAGTTGGGACTAATGACAAGTTTTCTCCTTCAGACGAGAAGTTATTTTCGGACATTACTCTCTAACGACAACTTATTGAGAGTCTAGTTTATTGTCCTTCCTCACAAACATTTCTAAATCTGCTCTTAATTATACGCCTAATTAATAATTAACTAAATCATTCAAATTCATGAATACATATCATGTCACTTCATTATTTCAAACAGAGAGATTGGAATAAATTCCACTTTTCCCTCAAAATACAGAGTCTACTTTGTAATGATTTGATGTGAATTATGGTGTTGGATTTGTTCTTTTCTTTTCCACTAAAAACATCTTGTTAATTTTAATTATTAAAAGCATGGATTTAATGGAGGGTGAAATGGTCTTTTTGTAAACTTCAACTATATGAGTGGGAGATAAGGGAATGGAATATGAAATAGGAATCGGTGTCTGTCACAGTCAAAATGTGATGGGATTGCATTCCAAAAGACAAATTTGCCACTATTTACTATCTAGAACCTAATTTGGCTACACATTCCATCAAATATTAACTTCAATGTTTTTCCTTTTTTAATAAAAAAAAATTAGCTGATTGATAAATCCGCATTAGCCCATTTTTATGAGATTTTTAATTACAACCACTCCTTGTTTTGAATAAAGTGTACCCATGTATTTTTTTTGGGCAAAATTTAGAAATGATAATGATGTTTGTTCTAGCTTGTTATGTGAAAGTAAAATCAACATTCAATGTTCCTCAAGAAAGAAAGGTTCAATGAAATAATATTTTGTCTGCTTTAACTGTCCCTTTTAATGTAAGTTTAGTCATATCTTTTGTATTATTGGTTTAGTTTTTTTGTATTATTAGGGAACAAAAAATTATCCCTAACAATGGTCAAAATAAGATAGACTAATATATATCATAATAATACAAAGAAAGATAAAATTGAGGATAAGCATGAAAATAGACACTAGCAAATAAATATATATGTACAGGGGCACATTCGGTTACAAACTTATATAAAATGTCCAAACGTACAAACCATGTAAAACCGTCGGATCTGAGACGCGCGTTATTTGAGTGTGTGACACGTGGTAGGGTCCAACATGTTATACAACATTGCACTACATATTCTACATAGTTATACAATATTGTACTGCATGTTATATAATTTAGACGTTTTGACATTTTTATTAGTTTGCGGCTGATATCCTATATATGCATATTCTTAATCAATGATATAATATAGTTGTATGACTAAAATATCAAGATATATTTTTATAATAAAAATGTGTCTATCTTATCATTTCAAATTTATTAAATTCTTATATTTAATGAATCGACATGGGAGAGAACATATTCTTACTCTTGGATGAGTTAATTGCTTGAGGACAATAAATTGATTTTTGCTCGATATTGTGGGAGAGGATGGTAATAAACTTTGATTCAACTCTTGATGTCTCAGTTTTAGAGATTATATTTTGGAAAATGACATTTACACCAAATTTTAAATTACTCTTTTCATTTCACCTAATTTTTTTTTTTTGTTAATTTTAGTGTATCAAATCGCAATTAAATATGTGAAATGAAAATTTGGGTATGCTTATGTTAGATACTAAAAAGGTGTATTTGTGTGTATTCTTCCCTTACATTTTATATTGTAATTTGTTTTTATTTAAGCTTCGACTTGTGGAGATTGATTTTGTTAAAAGATCAACTAATTGAGAGTGTGACTCATTATTTATTTAGAGCTAACATTTGAGATGATAATTGAGATTTAAAAGGGTCGTGTCCGTCCTAGTCTTGCTTATCATGTATCAAGATCAATTAATTAAGAAAGTCTAATAAAATAGTTTTGTTTCTTTATAAAAAAAATCAACGTAGGAGAAAAGAATTTAATACAATTCTAAAATTACCCCTAAAATTTTGTACACAATTATAATATTTCAAGCTTTTAATCCTCACCATGCGTCTAAGTGAAAAATAAACATATGGTAAATCGGCCCGTGCCTCACACGTATTCATATTATTATAATATGTATTTTCATAACGCAGTCAGCAAGTGTTTTCATTATTATGACAATTATTTTCAGTCAATACAGGTCGAACCCTCGTTGAGACCGGTCCCCTTTAGTTACAGTCGAGACCTTCGTTTCACATCTCCCCCGGCATAGTTGACCTTAGGCTACAGTATGAAACCCGAGAACACGTTAGACCCGGTTCCCCCCTCGTTACACATTTCCGTGACATGAACGTTGACCCTAGGCTATATTATGGAACCCGAAAACGCATAGCAGTAGCTGGAACTGGGGCAACGAGGGTCCGGGCTGATTATGACAATCAATATCTTTTCATAATCAAGCCGTTATGTTGACTCGGTTCCCCCCTCATTACAGTCTGGACCTTCGCAACACCTGATTTAGCATCTCGTTAGACATTTCTTCCGACATAATTGACCTTAGGCTATAATATGAAACCGGGGAACATGTTAGACCCGATTTAACACCTCGTTACACTTTTTTCGACAGAGTTGACTCTAGACTATAGTATAAAATTCGAGAACGCATAACAATAGTTGAAATCGGGGCAACGAGGGTCTGGGCTGCCTTACTCCATTATCACTGTATAATAATAATTTAAATACATGAGATAGACTTTTGTAGGTCAAACCCCTAATCTAAGCCGCCAAAGAAGATCCAACGGCTGGCTTTCATCCTCCCCAGAATCCCTCAATCCACTAACTCGAGTGTTGTTCGGCGGATTTATTTTAAAAAAAACTTCAAATCAATAAAAATTAAGAGGTTGTTTTTTTGTGGGGCACATTTTATCTTTATTATATTTAATTTAATAAAAGTGTATATTTTAATGCATAGAGTCTCACATCGGACAGCAAATAAGGTTTTGTTACTTTGTGACAAATGGAGGGTCCTTAGCTCCTCTTCTCTGTCTCTTCACTCTCCTCTCTTCTCTCATCTCCAAAACCTCAATCCAAGTCTCAATCCATCTTCTTCTCCGGCTAATTCTATTGACCCACCAATCATCTTCAGGTGATTTTCAGCTTCTCTATTTTTATGGGTTTTTTTTCCAACTTTTTTAGAGCTTTTTTTTTGGGCTGTGTTGGTTCTGTGGCGACGACTTTCTGTTTGACTGCTGGGAAAAGGGAGGAAAATTGCAATTTTTGTTTTGTGGGTGTTGTTCTGTTTTGGGTGGTTTGGTTGAGACTAGTGAAGATGTCTCGGCTTGAGCAAATCCATACCCTCTGGTTTTGTACCTTTGCATTATGATTTTGGTTTTCCCATGAAAAACCCAGAATGACCCAGTTCTTATTTTCTCTTTTGTTTTTGAAATTTGTAACTGTTAGTGTTTATTTTCTCAGCAGCCAAACAAAATTATTGTGAAGAAACCAGCTTCTTGTTCTGTACTTTTTAATGGTGCTCCTTTTCTTTTTTTTCTTCTCCATATTAGATTCTTATTTTGTAAAATCTGTTGATTTTTGGTCCTCTTTTGTGCTCAGTGATTTGAAATGATTTTTGACCTGTCAGTGTTCAATTATAATTCTTACTCAGCTCTATTCTGCTAAAAATAAATGCTCTTCTGGGTTTGACTTGTGTGACTCAACATATGTATGATTTGTAGGATTAGGATCAGAGACCACTTGTTTTGAAGATCATGGTCACTTTTAGTATTTAATCTTCGTTTGTTTGTTTGGTAATCGTATTCGGGAAATGAAGTTAAGATTTAAGACTCTAAGCTAAAAGGTGTATGGTTTGAAGTGTATACTCTGATTAAGCCCTTAAAGATCTGGACATTTTGTTTACATATTCATCAGGGAAATTTCTGTTATTGGTTTTTAACCAGATAAAAGCTTGTTATTTAAGGGATGGTTTGGCTATAATAGGTAAGTGTCAACATAAGTTATTCATTTACCTTCATTTAAACAGTTTGCTTAATATGGTTTGAAGCATGTCCAACTGTTAATAAATGCTTTGTTTTAGAATTGTCTTTAAAGTTGTCATTAATTCACTTTCTTTTATTTGAACATGGAGTTTTGAGTTTAAGGTGTATTAAAGGTTTTTTTCTTTCCATTTTTCTTCGGAAGAAATTTGTGCCATCGAAGAAGAACGCAGGTTTAACGGAATCGGCTCTTCATTTGTTTTTTCTGAACTTTGATGTCTCCACCGCTGCTTGGTGTTGGGGAGGAGGAGGGGCAGAGCAATGTCACTATTCTCGCCTCTCCGACCTCGACGGACAGTGTATGCCCGAACGTCTTGGAGCTGAAAGAGCGCAACTACATGGGATTATCCGACTGCTCCTCTGGTGAGAGTTCAGTGATCTCCGTCATGTCTGATGAGGACAAAAGTACTTTGAATCTGAAGGCTACAGAGCTCAGGCTCGGGCTTCCTGGATCACAGTCTCCTCAAAGAGATTCAGAGCCTAGCATCCTTGGCGAGAAGCCTCTTTTTCCTTTGCATCCTTTAAAGGAGAGCCATTGTTTTTCACAAAAGACAATAATTTCAGGCAACAAAAGAGGGTTCTCCGATGCTATGGATGGTTTCCCGGAGGTAAAACTAAAAACCATTGTTTTTACTAAACGGATTTCAGAAGTTGTTTTGCTGTTTGCCGAACTTGGTTAGTAACCTATCTCTTCCGCAGGGGAAATTTCTCGCCAATTCAGAGGTAAACGTGATGCTCTCACCGAGGCCTTCCCCGAACTTGGGAATTAAACCCGGTGCCACTCTTGAGAACCTCGGGGCTCAACCACCCAAAATAAAAGACGCGGTACCACCAAAGATGGGGCAAGAGAGACTTGCAGCTGCCAATGAAACCAGACAGAACAACGGTGGTTCTGGAACCAACAGTGTTAGCACACCTGCTACCAAGTAAGTGCAAGGAGGGTGATTATAACTAAGGAAAATTGCAAAAACTCTCCGTTAACTATTTCATGTTTTTTTTGTAGAAAGTCTATATACCGCGTGTATTGCAAAAACTCTGTCCACCATGTATTTTTGCACCATTAGTATAATTCCGTTAAAATAGACGGAAATCTCGGAGTATTTTCATAATCCCGGAAATACCCTCATCACTTAGTATATACAATTGCAAAGAGATTAATGAGTTTGCAAGAAAATGCATTGTATGCCGAGACTCTGCAAAAGTACAGTAATATATGGAGAGTTTTTGCAATTGTATGTACTAAGTCATTAGGGTATTTTTGGTATTATGAAAATATTTCAAGATTTCCGTCTGTTTTAATGGGATTATACTAACGGTGCAAAAACTACAAGATGGACAGAGAGATTTTGCAATAAACATAGTATACAGAGGCTTTCTGCAAAAATGAGATAGTTAATAGAGAGGTTTTGCAATTTTTGCCTTATAACTATGGTTATAACCTTGAGAATAACGGCTAACCATCACTTTCTTTCAGGGCTCAAGTTGTGGGTTGGCCACCCATCAGATCCTACAGAAAGAACTCATTGGCTACAACTTCAAAGAACACAGACGAAGTCGATGGAAAAGCAGGACCGGGTGCACAGTTTGTCAAGGTCAGCATGGACGGAGCTCCTTATTTGAGGAAAGTAGATCTGAAAACTTATTCTGCGTATCAACAACTGTCTTCGGCTCTCGAGAAGATGTTTAGCTGTTTTACCATCGGTGAGCTAGCTTTAAGCTTAAACTTAGTCATCTTGGTCAGTGAGGCAAATATGACCGTGAATCGATATGTTGGTTTTGTCATTATGTCATGATTAATCCCCCGTTTTTTGTCAGGACAATATGGATCTGATGGAGCTCTTGGCAAGGAAGTACTGAGCGAAAGCAAGTTGAAAGATCTGCTACATGGATCAGAATATGTTCTGACATATGAGGATAAAGATGGTGACTGGATGCTTGTGGGAGATGTTCCTTGGGAGTAAGTTCTTAATCATTCAATTATATTCTATCTAATTATGTAATTTTGTGACAACTTAATAATGGAATAAACTTTGGCTTCAGTGTTTAGATAACATTTGATGGAAGAACAATTACACGATACTAAAATCTAAGGAATTGATGATATTATTTATATCTAAGGCTACTCACACATATATTTACACTTGCTTGAATTTACTAATCTTTTTACTTGGGTTTGATGGTTTAAAGGATCTTGTAAATAATACCGGATACCTTAGATGATGTGAGTGAATTACAATATAAAAAGTGAATCCCGTTAGAAATACAATGAGAACAAAGGGGGTAGACAAACAAAAGTGAGACCGCCATCGGGGTTAGTGTATTCTTCAATGTGATGGCATAAATTTGCAATGAGCTCCTACAAAGCTACATCTATTTAAACCTTTTTTCCTTGTCTACAAGCTTCAATCTTATTAGAAGAGCGTATTATTGTGTAGTGTAGTGGTCTCTCTCTTAAATTACTACTCTGCTCCCTTGTTCTCATTTTATTTACTGCACCTTATCAAAAGGATGTGAATGTAGATGGAGATGCTAGTTTACAGATCTTTGAGATCATTAACGCAATAACAAGAAATGAAGAACAGAAACAATACATGGCCACTATAAAACATTCTTCAGTGTTATCTGATAAAAGCTGTCATATTGTGCAAGTGAATAGTTTACTCGTTAAAATATTTAGTATCAGCGAGAAGTTTATATAAAATCAGCAGTACCAATCAGAATTACTTACTTACGTCATATACGCAGCATCTTTTTGATCTAATTAATTGGTAAATTTGTATTGTGGCAGTATGTTCACCGATACATGCAAGAGGATGAGAATAATGAAAGGCTCCGATGCCATTGGACTAGGTGCGTGTTTTACCTGCATTATATGCGTCAATTGCATGCAATAAATATGGCTTTAGCTTGTAGAAAGTTATGACAAATTACGGTGGGATTGAGTTTGGTGTTTCGGGATGATATATTTACACTTCATCATAGTCTATAGCTTAATAGCATTTGCCACTGCAGATGTTTGGTTCCTTGCAAGTACTTCGTATAGTTTGTGGCATTTGGTACTATATAGATTTGCTGATACAGTTATTGTAAAATGGGTCATATACATCGGGCCGGGATCTACAGCTAAAAGGTCAACTTTATCAGTCGGGTTTGTTCCTTGCCGTCATATTATTTTCATAATCTTCCGATTTAAGTACATATATATATATATATATATATATATATATATATTCTCTACAGTGAGGTTAAACCAGTGTTCTAAAAAACACTAGGCACTAGTCAGGAAGAGAGGGGCTTTTGGGGATTAATCGAAAAATAAATGGGATTGAAAGATTAATCAGAAATTATAGAGGATTAATCGGACAAGTCGGGGATTTTTAGAACACATGGTTAAAAGAAAAAAAAGTTTGTCGGATTTATATTTTTTTCATTCAATCACGAGGCCTATTATATAATGCTAACTATACGGGCTTCTTAGTATCATGAGGCCTATTGAACATTCGGTTCTTTTGCAAGTAACAAAACTAAAGGTCCTTTTTCTAACTGTAACCTTTATGGTCTCTCCCTCACAGCGCCAAGGGCCATGGAGAAGTCCAAAAACAGGAACTAGCTAAAGCTGCACATGGTCGACATTATCTGTCCAACTAGCAAACACGCTCGGAATGCTTCACAAGGTAAAAAGCGCACAAACCGAACTTCCAATGAAAGTCGAGGAATGTAGGGTGTTGGACTTTGACAGCGATCATTTGTTCAGGCTTTTTTCATGTTTACTATGACACTACATCTTACTTTAGATCATCCATATCGTCGTGATGCTTTATAAAACTCCCGAGAGACCTTTACACTCGGGGAGCAGCTCATTGTAAAGTGCATTGCTTGCTGAACTCTGAAGTGTGTTTGTTTGTATGAACAAAAACCTTAAGCTTATGTTATGTGTGTCAGATCTGTGTGTTTTGTCTCTTGAACCTCAATGGTGCTCATTGGATTTGGTTTTCTGGGTTTTTTGAGTACTTGTGATGTTAAAATATGTGTGAAGTGTTAAACTATGTAGATATTATCAAGTTGTTGGGATATGGTTGTCGGATATGGCCATGCTGTGCATGTGACCACACTGCATTATTGATGAAAAAAATATTGGCACATTGTGTCTGTGCATTATCATGTGGTTCTATGTAGAGGGCACAAAAATGTCAGCCATTGACCTTGAGAAATGTGATGTACCCTTCACTGCTGTGCCTATAGATTTGTGCAACCAGACAAGAGCATCTTTTTCATATTCTGCAAGCTCCTGCATGTGATTTTGGCATATACCCTCTGATCTCATCTATGCTTTTCTTTTTAATAATAAGTCGAGGATTGTTGTGAGAACTATTTCATGTGAGATTCAGTATTCGAATTTTAGCGGGTTATCTTTTAGGGAAGTTAGGGTTTATCTTTGGTTAACGGATGTTAAAGTTACTTTTTATTTTAGTCTACACATCACGCGATCTGGTGTATGTCCTGTCTACGTTGTTATTTCATTATAGTTATTGGAATTAGGATTCACATTCTTCAATAGTGTATAATGTTCGTATACTTCGTTCTCGTTATTTGAAATGGAATTAACTTTGTTCTTTGTTAAATACTCACTTCATTGGTAGTACTTTGTCGAGTGCTTCTATCAATGCCCAACATATAACACTAGAATATTTTCTTCTTTTTATCAGCGATTAAAACAATTATATTAAAAAGAAAAGGAGAAACCGATTTTCAAGATGGGAAAAGAAAACTCAAAGAAACAATACAGTGAAACAAAAGAAATATAGTACAATGAAATTAAAAGTAGAACTGAAAAAAGATACGACAATCTGAAGAAGCCACTTGGAGAGCGGATGCATTTTGTTCTGCTTGTATCTGCCGGAACGTTTGAATCATTACAATATCTATATGATTGTTATCATCGTTATTGTTAGCTGACAAGCCCATATTTGATTGTCTGTTAGGTTAAGGTCATTACATTGAACACTCCTCAATTTGTGTCTGTTGGGAGGTCAAATAGTTAGTTGAATGTCTAACTATGAATTGGAGCCATCCCATTCCCATCTACTGCTTGCCCTTTTCATCAAAAGGAAGGAACATGAGACCCAAATCAATCAATTGATGTTTTGAGGAATTAAAATGTGAGGAAGTGATGTTGAGGACTGTGAGAGTGATGGGACTTTGTGCAAATTGCTTAACATGAAGATTGTATGTATTGGGAGAGCCTTGTCTTCATGGATACTTGCTCTACCTTCCATTGATGGGTGTTCTTGAAAGAGACATCAATGGTACATGGGAAATTTCAGATTCAAGCTTCCATGTGCTTGTGGAAGACCCTTCACTTGTCACTTTCAGGGCTCTTAATTGTTTTGTGGCTGAAAGCTTCAGGTTGTATCAAACTTATATGCATTTGTTGAATGCTTGCTCTTTGAATCCTTCTTTTCTATTATGAAAATTTATCGCTCATGTTATTGTCTATCTGTAACGACAATCATCTTCAAACCACTGCTATAATTGGTATTGAAAAGATATTATATGAATCAAACAATGCATCTGGTTCAAAATAAACGTTACGTTTTTTAGTAATTTACGTACGACTAAGAATTATCAATGATCATGTTTCATTTTTCCTACCATATGTGCATATGATTTTTTTCCTGAACCGATCCCAGCCCCAGTTGAGTTTAAATTTTGTATATTAATCAATTACAATATTATAAAATGTAATCCTTTTACTGGGTATCGGACGAGTTTTCTCTGCTTTGATCCGCCCCAACCTAACAGAGATTTTGTATCTCCCTCCAGTCCCATTCAATCTCTAAAAAATGTCGACCGCACCCGCCTTGTCCTAGTTGTGTCAGAGATATCAAGCTCCCGTCGAGTATGAGATGTTTTTCTATCCTATTAAATCAAAATTATGGTGATATCTAATTGACAAAACCAGTGACCTACAACTTAAGGGTATGGTTTTTTGACAGATGGTAGGGTCAAAACCCAAATGGCCAAAGGCCTCCAAATGTAGGCCCATCCCTTTACCTATTTTCTCAATCTTCTCCTACTATCAAATGCACACCCATAAATAGCATCAAACAGACAGTGGTCACCACCAAATTTAAATTATATACATAAAACCGCCTATTTTCTACCTACAAATAAGTCAACACAGAGGTTGGGCAACCCTATTTTAGTCAGTGTTGTCATGTATAATTATATGATTAAATTATTCTTATCTTAATATAAATTTTTTTGGGTTAAATGGTTTTGTATTGTAGTGTCAATTGCCTGTAATAGGCTTATAGAAATTGACATTTGTATATTATTTTTGTTCATTAGGTCAATAACAATAATGATATTTTTTGTGATAGAAACAAATTAATGAAGGATGTACTATTATTATTAGTTGTTAGGCCAATATCCAATAATTATTGACTATTAAACAAATATTATTATGAAAGGGAGTTGTGGTGGTTAGCAATTATGTTGGTATTAATTATGTGTTGATTTCTTTAAATGAGGACTTAATCACTACTCTAGACACCCTATTATTCCTCTAACCTTTCATTATTTAATTCCCCACCATCTGCATCAACCATAATGCCCCTTTTTGACTCTCTCAATTGCATGATTTGATTCTAATGATTATTATAGTTCATACTATTTTTATTTAAAAATACTTAACCGAAAATGGCTGATTAGTGTTTCTCTCTTATTAACTATTTTGTTTTATCTCTAAATTCTGTCTTGTCCTAATTTGACCAATTTTCGAAAATGGCTGATTAATGTTTCTCTCTAATTATAAACTATATATTGTTTTATCTCTAAATTTTGTCTTGTTCTAATTTGACCAATTTTTAAAAATTTAATTTAATTCGACGTGTTAAAATGATCAATTTAACAGGTGAAGTCTTAAAGACAAGTTTTAAATGATAATATAATCTACACCTTTTTGGTGAGACTTTAATACCCATTCTCAATGTTTTTTTATAATCAATAAAATATCAAATGAATAATGAGATTTCAAAATAAGATTAACATATACTCGACGAGATAATGGTAATACATTAGTAGACTTATATATAGTATTCACCTATATATATAAATGGTAACGGGACAGATTTGAGGCGGATTTGACAATCTCGTCTTTGTCCCCATTTTAAACGGGGCGAGGATTTCATGAGTTCAAGAATTCCCATTTTTCGTTTTCAACCCAAACTAATGTTAACATATATATATTTTTAATAAAATTTGTACTAAAAATATTACTTTAATAAAATATTATTATTTCATTAAATATGTATTATAAAATATTATTTTAATAAAAATATATTTAGAATTATTTTCTATTAAATATGTATTTTAAAATATAATTTTTAACTAAAAAATTTATTTTTAATATATCGGGGTGGGAATACCTCGTCCTGTCCTCGTCTCGTTCCCATTCGAATTCGAAAATTCCTTGTCTCATTTCCGTTCGAATTCGGCGAACCTGTTAGGGACGAGAAATAGAGACCATAACTTTAACTAGAGATATGGTCTCCTTACACACAATTAGCATACAGCTATATTCTTTCGTTCCTTAGAGGATAACAAAGGTTGCTACATATGAACTCAAGATTACTTTCACTTTCAATCATCTATCATCAACATAACATAAAGTATTATTTTGATTTTAGGATTTGAAAAAGAACATAACTATTATTATTTACTTCAGTGTCAATTTCAATTACTCATAAGTCATAATCATGTTTCAGTATAATTATATCAAATCTCTAACATTAGTTTAGTATTGGTAAAATTAGTTTGAAATTTTAATGGAGATGCATAATCATGCATATATATTAACTAATATTTATTCATAATATATATCCACTCTAATTCATGCACTCACAATCACCTAATATTATATTCAATAGCAACAAAATAAGGCTATATCCTATATATATAGTCCTTTATTTAGGTCGACAAAGATCCGGTAATGAGCTGAGGTCCCATTATCTATGTTTAGGGCAAAGTTCATGAACATAAACCATATATTGATCCAAGAAATTCAGACTACTTTTGACATATAGTTAAGATTCTCCAAAATCATTCCAACCACATCACATGACTTGCTTGCTTTTATACTCCATTTCTGTTTTGGTTGACCTCTAATTTATTTGTCTATATATCTAAGCTAATATATATTTCTCATTTTGGATATATTATTGTGTGAAACTTTTTAGTGCCAACCCTATATGGGATATTAATGCTTACTAAATATAGTACCTTTAATCTATATTTTAAAGAAATTTAATTCATGAAGGGTTGTTTTAGTATTGTAATTATAGAGCGTAATTTCATTCCAATCGGTAAATGGTCAATTTAGGTTCAAGGTTCGGTTTGTCAAAGTGCCATTGGTGACTTTCATGCTGGTGGATCTGATTAGTTAACACTCATCCTTAACTTTGGACTTAATTGTTTGAGTGACCGCTCCTTTAAAATTTAGTGATCTTTGATAAACGATCTAAAACTTTATTATAAGTTTGTTTGATATTGGACAAAGTAATTTTCTTGAAAAAAAGTTATGAGTGAGGTGACTGAATGCTCATATAATAAGTATAAGATCACTAGTTTTAAGTTTCACATTATTAATAAAAATCTGATTGAGGAATATATGTTCTCTTCAACTCCACAAAATATTATTACATCTTTTTAATATATTAGATTTGGAGCGAGCCGAGTTGTCCCTTCCCGCCCTTAAATGAGAATTTCATATATTCTTGTTCGGACTCAACCGAGTCGAAAATATTGAATTCCATCGAGTTCGGAATTTTTTTTTATCATTTTCTAAGTCTACTCTATACCGACCTTACAAGTTCGAAGGGCCATAAACGATTACATTTTGAACCTTGTAGGGACAAGGAGCAGGAGCAAAAAGACATAATATAGTTAAGGTCA
Source organism: Geranium brycei (assembly GCA_036897365.1). Lineage (NCBI taxonomy): Eukaryota > Viridiplantae > Streptophyta > Magnoliopsida > Geraniales > Geraniaceae > Geranium > Geranium brycei. The sequence goes on along the minus strand of JAYMTP010001110.1, from coordinate 8,755 downwards.
GTCACTTAATTGGATTGGGCCACATGCATCCTTTTCCTTGATTGACCTGTTTTGCTGCACACAAAAAAAGAATCTCTTCAATTCCATTTAGGGCCACTAAAATGACCCTACTCTTTTCTTTTCTGTCCCAAACCACAACCATCGTTGCCCCCAAAACCCACTTCTCTACCTTGACACTAAATCCGGTTTAACTATTCAAATCGATTCAACCATAACTTCAGTGATCCATACCTTCAATTATAATTCGGTTGTTAGAGCATCACATCAAAAAGATATAAATCTGTTCAGCAGCCAGTTTAAATAACAGTCCGAGTCTCCACCTATCAGCGTGAACTTTTAGGCGGGATGAGCTTATGACATGGTATCATAGTCGTGACCTTCATATACCATTTGTTTCGAGTTTAACCTACATGGATCGGAAGACGTTCATGTTGTTCTTACACCCCTACTCGTCTGTTTTCACATGCATTTCGACCCACCTTGCACGTGAGTGGGGGTGTTAGAGTACTACATATGAAAGATGTGAATATGTTCACCAACTTAAATAATAGTTTGAGCCTCTACCTATCAGTTTGAGTTTTTAGGTGGATTGAGCTTCTGACATTCGTAAACATTTTTTAGAATACAAACCAGAAGTAATTAGACTAGTTTTCAATTTGATCTACCTAATTCACAACCGAACTATTCTGATTTGTACCTAATGATTTTTCACGCGCATATTAGTTTCAAATATTTGAGCAACTGGTTGAACACTTAAACTATAGCCTTGCGAACCTAACTTTAAGTCATGCCATATCTATTATTTCAAATTTGTTCTTTATCTCTCTCATTTCTCTCCCAATTGTTGTTTGTTTTTCTTAAATTGAGTGAAGAGTGTCAATGACTCTTTTACATAAGAGAATATGTAGCCCAATACTTTATACACCAATTTTAAAGTCTCTTAGAATTAAAAATTTCGGTGTTTTCAGATTCATACATAACATGATCTTGAGCCTAAATTTGATATACAATATTGGTGGATAAGAAAAAAAAATTCTTGATGTCCTTTATTCATATTTTAAGTCATGTTTTACTAATATAATCGATTTTAACATGTGTTTATTCATTATATTTATATTAATTACAAACTAAAATTTCAAATTAAACATAATAACCAAATAATTGTTTAGCCAATGAAGAATTCCTAGCCACGGAATGAATTAATGAACTAAAAACGTTTTCAATACCAATAGCCGCTCCTGCTAAAGCAATAGTGACCGCTCCTGCACTTATAAGTTTTGCACCTTCCAACATAATAAAAATGGGAGATGTTACCTTGTCCAGAACACGTGTTAATATATTCATTTACCCTAACCAGAAATTCATATATTTACAAATTATCCAGAGCATAAATAGAAAGAAAATCCCTTGCTTGCTCGCTCTAAAAGAGGTGAAAGAGTGAAACAAAACAACGTTTAAGATTAAAGGTGATTTTCAGTTTAAAATGTTATTCAACTAAAGCGATCGATTTGAGTCATATAATGTAGATTGATATTTAAGAACCGACTCATTACACCCTCCTACTCTTAACTGTCTTATTATCATTAATTAAGGTGGTTTGTATTGGACAAAAATACATGATTTGGGAAGCCAATGGTGGAGCTTAATTTTGGAGCACCTTTCATTTATTTTAAGGGATTAGGGATATATAAGATAGGGTATGCTCCATGCTATGAATTAGTTGGTCCCAAACAACCACTTAGAGACAACAGACAAGTCCCTTTGGGGACACATAACATCAACCATTGCCCATCAACTTGGCATAGGTTGCAGAAACATGGTGGCTAGGCTTGGGCTCACTTGCCCTACTATTATATAGCTAGCTTGCTATACATATTTATTGCGCTAGCTTATTGATTATTTTTTTTATGTTTTAAGTTATAGTATTAATCATAAAATCCATTTCAACGTATACTAGAATCAGTGAGAAATCCTATTGTTCGGATTATTATTAAATTATAAAAATTATAATAGGTTCTTCAATTATCAGACACGAGCTTGAATCTCAAGAGATGTAAAAAAAATTATTTCAACTAAATTTTTTATTGTATATTTGTCAAAAAGACTGTACACTCATTTTAATTGAGTCTTCATGAATCTCTTATTCTCGTAGACTCAAACTTCTCTTTCAAAAAAATCCCTCTAACTTTTAATGGGTTCATCAATCTCCTCTTCTAAAAGTATACGCTCAAACTTGAAACGAGATTGTCGTGAAAACGTATACTAAAATATAAAACTATAATTAATCTTTCAATTATCAGTTTAAACTTTTAGTTGAGGTGATATTGTAATATTTACAACCATTTTAATTGTTCATGAGAGTAAATTTGAAACCCGATTTATCTAACTATAGATTGATAACCTTAACTCATGTGATTTAAATCAAGAAAATATTTTCAAACAGACATACTATTTGTTTAAATTAAAATAAAAAATGAAGTGATTTAGAACTGAATGTATTTGGAGCTGTGTTAATTCAAAAAATATATAATTTATTTGGAGAATTGAATATTGTCACGCAATCAAAATTTTATTTTAAAAAAAGACGATTCATCTGTAATTTAAAACGTTTTCAACCCCGAATCAAAGATTTGATCCGAAAATATGCACCAAAATCAAAGAACCGATCTACGCCCAAAACTCCTCGGGACTTCTTTATTTATTTTTTCACGCAATAATTTCACCTATTTATTTATGCTTTAAAAGAGAACATGTTTTGATATTCTACATTAAACAAATATTATTTTTGTCACAATAGTTTTTATGTAACGCATATACAAGATGTACAAATCACTAGTAATCAGAAAACTACATATTACGGCACCGCTATTTAAAATCGAGAAAATGACACTTTAGTACACCTAAGTATTAATTATTTTCACATAATTATACCTATTTTTCTTAGTCTTTGCGGTGAGTGATTCAACCTTACCTAGGAGGAGCATCTAAGGAAATTCATATGCACATTAGATCCCACATTTGATTTAAAATACTAGTATATTAGGTATATGTTCTAACATGTATATCAACCCTTTTTATACCTCGTAATATTCCGATGTGAGACTTTGATTTCACATATGGATATAACAATCTACCCCTCCACATTGAGCTCATTACACTGAGCTGCCACCCCCCTCCCCCAGCCCAAACTTTTACATTTGTGTATTCAATCTCACAAGAGCCCTATTCAATCTCATATGTTACTTGAACTGACTAACGAAAATGAGAAAAATAAAATTAGGGTACCAAAAAAAAAACTTAAACGAGTAAAACGAGAATTGACTAGAATTGATCATTCACAATCAACCGTCATATCTGGATTAATTTGAAGAGAAGCATTTGTTTCAACGAGACCATTTTCGTGAAATAGTATATGAGTAGTCAATCAACACAAAATGACATGTTTTTTTTCTTGAAAATGGACAAGCATTTGAGTAGGCTGGCCAACCCAAAATATAACCTTTCTTGCACAAAATATTTTCCAAGCATGGGCCAAATACACGCACCTCTTAATTATGTTGAACTGAAAGATCGAGACGAGACACTAGAAATTTGTGTTGGTAATTTTATAATATCTTTTTATTTGATAGATATGATAGATTTAGTCAAAACTAAATATATCGTGAGAATATATCTGATCTCATTATCTTTATTATTATCATCAACAAAGCAAGATATATGAATCAAAAGTGGTTCGAAGACAAATAAATCGACTCAAGATCTCACCCAAGAAAAGATGGATTAAACCATCGACCCTGAGTTCACGTGTTTGATGAAAGGAATAGCATAAAGACACGATTGTAGGAAAGGATCATTTGATGTAGTGGTTTCGTCTAGAAAAACTCTCGAGGAGGTATCTGACATCACGGGAGGTAAGCGAAAAACAAGTATACTTAAGAAGAAGTACCTGACATTTTCCCAATATTCTACATTAATTTTTATTGGCTAATTGATTATGTACTATAGTGCTAATTAATATCATTCTAAACACCTAACACTCTAACACCTTCTCTTGCGTATCAGTCAGGTTGAAAGACATGTGTAAACACTGAGCAGAGTGCGAAGATAACTTCTGATTCACTGACCTCTCTTATCTCCATCACCAAGGTAGTCAATAAGTGAATTACCCAGCTCAAATCGATCCCAAGCGCTCGGCTAGAGAGGACGAGAGAGTTTACAATTTCTTTTAATAGTGTTTGAAAAATATTTTCATAATTTGATCAAGAAGTTGAAATACACATAAAATCGTAATAATTCATTCAGTTACGCTGATAACAAAAAAAATCATTCAAAGATATAAACGGAAGAAATCGAACTTTGTTAACTGTGTTATACAAGAAAAAATTGTAAAGCTTTCATGATAGATCTAATAATTAGCTAAGGTTCATGAGAAGTATTCTTTATCAACATGTTATATTGATATCAAAATAATTAGTTTATTTAATTTTGTTAGGCTTGATGTGGATAATTTTTTTTTGAAAATTACATCATTCTATACATATAAAACCATCACCCATCTCTCTTAAAGAGACTGGAATTCATAATCTTTTTACTAAAAATATGAGGATGAAACTAGGAGATCACTTGGAGATAAATAAGTATGTTGATAGACTTGTCAATTAACAAATTTGTAGACGCCTCTTTCTTAGTTAATTTATTTATTAGTATATTAAATGGAAATCAAATACATTTATAAAATAAATTAAATATATAGACGGTTTTAAGACACTGTAATTTTTAAATCATTGATTGCGATTCGAATGGATGCACAAGTTAGTTTATTTTATTTTTTCAGTCCAATAGTCCTAATATTTCTCTATTTTCTGCATGCACTTAAGTATTAAATAAAAACCAAATAATTAATTAATAAGGTTTGAAGGACAACTTTGTATTTGCACATGGGATGCCATATTAATATAAAATATTCTAATCAGATTAAAATTAATTAAGGTGTAGTCAACTTGGGATTTGGAATATAAGGGATCTCTTCCCATATGGGAAGTCCAATAATGTCCTCTACCATGTGCATGTGGGTATCTTATTATTAATTAAGGGTATTTATTTTTATATAACTTCATAAAATAATACCAAAAATAAACAAATTGTGCCAATTCGTCTATTCTTATTAGTCAAATGGTCTACAGTTTATATATTGGTTATCACCATGTTATGATCCTCTTAAACTTAAATCAACTACTTTAGGATCTGCATTACTTTTGTCACCTTCACCTTCACTTATTTATAGAAAAATTGCAAAAAGTTTTCATATAATTGTTTTTTTTTTTGCAAAAACTCTCAATTCTCTATATTTTTACAAAAACTCTCCGTTACTCATGTTCAAATTTACACCGGTTGTGCAAATTCGTGAAAATTAACGGAAGTGTCATTTAAGTGTTGGACGTTTGAGTTAACACGTTTAGGGGTGGGCATGGGTCAAGAATTGAGACAAAATGATCAAGAGTCGGACTGGACCGGACTTCTCGGTTCTCCATTTTAAGAACCGGAATCGTTACCCAGGGTTTTCAGTTCTCTGGTCCCGGTTTCAGTTCAGATGCGGTCTCTGGTTCCGTTGCCAAAGTGACCGCCCCTAATCACGTTTGAGTTAACACTTAAATGACACTTCCATTAATTTTCACGGATTTGCATAGTTGGTGCAAAAATAAACATGAGTAAAAAAGAGTTTTTACAAAAGTAAATATAAGTGAATGAGAGTTTTTGAAAAAATACAGTGAAATGAGAACGTGGAAAAAAACATAATTATATAAAAACTATTTACAATTTTCTTTTTATTTAGAGACAACAATCAGATTTTGAATAAAATTTATTTAAATAATTGAGAGGGTGGACAAATGAAAGACTATTGTGAACTTATTGATAGTACACAAAATATTAATGAAACCTAACAAAGATAAGTAACCTTTGTCGGGAATAGTTATTGTTACATGAATTTTGGTGTCTCATGAAAATGTTTGCTATGAGATTTTGTAACACACAAATAGTTGTTCGATGGAAATTGAACTGTTTATACACAGTAAGAGAAACTGTTTGATCCTTGTGTTTATAGAAAAGAAATGATGGGTTAATCATTATATGTTGTCCTCTTGCAATTATTCTTGCAATAGTTTGAAAATTGATTATAGAATCATTTGTCTCCCAACAGAAAATAACAAAAATTGGAGTTTTTGTTGAAAGCCATTGTCATTGGTTTAGCTTGTAAAACGGTAAATACAATGCAATATTTTTACTTGAATCCGTACTCGTGCATTAATAAATAACATTATGGGATTAAGTAAAAGTGAAGATACAATAAGTGTTTAAATTATATTGTTTGTATCACTATGAGTTTGCCCAATAATTAGAGACTTGCTAAAAATTCGTTTTTTGGTCTTATGATAGCGGAATTATTTGTTAATTATTAACGACAGTTACATTTTTACACCTAGGTTAACACAGTTTTTTTGCTTTTTAAAATTTTGAAAAATGATCAAAAGATCTTTTATTTATTAATTTTAATTTTTAAATTACCGAAATACTCTCATTTGGACTTCTTTAAATGAATGTTACTCCATTTTCAATCGCAGATTCTTCCTAACCCATACGTGGAATTTCAAAAATTACGTTGTTTTTGAACTTAGGTTTGAGGATTAGTGTAGGTTTTGAGCTGTTTTGTTTGATTTGGTACATGATTTTGTGTGCTCTGCACATATTTTGTTGAGCACACGGGCTGCAAAACACCACCGAGGGTTGACCATGAGGAGGGTGATCTCTCCTAGGGAGATGAGCAGTAAGTAGAGGGAGTTGTGGTCTTTCCCCTATATGTAATAACTCCAAACCGAGCTTCATGACATCATTTATATGCATCCGAGCTAGATAGGTTAGAGTGGGTACGTCAATTCATGGTCAAGAGTGGCCACTAGATTGACAGGGGGCTCTAGCCTCCAAAGGATGGTTAGAGTTGTTCGAGAGACGCCTCGATTGAATGAGTTGGCCAGACTTTCTTGGTTGGTTTGAACCCATCTATAGGGCCCTCACACTTGAGTTATTGGAAACTTTAACACGGGTTTGGGGGTTCCTAGGAGAGTAAGCTTACGATTCTACAGTCGGAGGTTTATTTGCGAGTGTGTGTGTGTGTGTGTGGGGGGGGGGGGGGGGTGTTTTGTGGTATGTGACTCAGAATATAGACTCTGATGCGAGAACTTCCTTCAAATTTGTAGCTTCTTTAGTCCTCATCAATTTGGTGAAAACTTTGCTCCATTTAGACTCTATATGATAAGTTATGGTAGTCGAAAGATAGGTTGACGGTTGAGGGGTTATGCTCCAGCAAGTTGGCTCCAAGTCTCTAAGCTCTTTGCCTCTTATTGAGAGGGTGGAGGTCTGGTACCTTGGTGGTCCGAAATGTCATCTTCTCCTTGTTGGCTCTCCGCCTTAACCTGTCGGGTATTTTCTTGCAGGGGTGGAGGTCCGGTAACCTGGTGGTCTGGCAGGTCATCTTTTCCTCGTCAACTCTCTGTCTTAATCTGTCTCCTGTAGGTCAAGTCCAACAGGTTTAAGAAGTTTCTCAAAGTTTCTGTTTTCTCCTGATTTTGTTCGAAAACGACATGTTTTACCTGAAAATTCACCCGGGACCCTCGTAATGCCAATATGATATAATGGAACCAAAAACTACAAAATCGGGTTAGAATGAGAAGATTTGACTGGAGAGGAGACAAAAAAATCCTCTCCTATCAAGTAGTTTCAATATTCTCATCGGTCATCATCCTTGAGTTTTGACGTAGGAGTCAAAATTTACATCGCATAACCTTAGCGTTCGTGCCAATAGACCCGCAATTTCTTGTGGGATCGATTTTTAGGACTTAGTTATCCATGTAATTCACTTTTATCTAACAACTTTTGGACCTTAGGTCTGTCGTTCATGTGTATATTCCCATAATTCGTAAAGATTATCTCGTAATTCAGACACCGACACGTGATACATAGTGTCGAGTACCAACAAGGCCTTTTAAAACACTCTAATTAGAAATGAGAGAAAAAAAGAGTAGACTATTTGTTATTTCAATATTTAAACTCAAATCAATTTACATCGTATTTAGTTTCAACCAGACCGATCAAATATGTTAAACTCAATTATAATTAACCTAGTAGAGTTTGCATATTAGTTTTTATTATATATATTAGTTTCTCTAGTTTGATTGTGAAGAGACAAAAGAGACCATGTCTTGTGAAGAAGTGAAGCCCACAGTAATTTGAGCAAAACAAGGTTAGTGATGCCACGTGGGATGGGGCCACGCGGACTCTGACAATGATTAAGGTGGTGACATGGGTACACCACATGGGATGATACTGCCACGTCACCTTATTTAATGGGCTCCACACGGCACTTCGACATTGATATATAATTCATCGACAATACACTTATTTTTGACTAAAATCTAAATAGTGCCCATTATATTTGTTGACCCTAATCATTTCAAAAGATAAATGGGTTTTCATATACAAAATCAATGTGCTCAAATTATTTGGCTACTTCCAAGGAAAAAAACAACTAATTGTTTGGTTATTATAAATTTATGTGAATACTATTATTTTTAAATTATATATATATATATATATATAAATTAATTAATCAAATAAATGTCATCACTCCAAAAACAGTGCACACATCTAAAGAACGATGCATAAAATATTTGAAACACAAAAAAATATAATCATTGAGATT
>JAYMTP010001109.1:0-26371 GCA_036897365.1 Geranium brycei | reverse complement strand
TCAAAGGCTATTTTCAATAGCCTCACCTTGAGGCGAGCCTCAAGGCGTAAGCCTCAATAGTTTTTTTAAACTATGCTTAGCCCCTAATGCACTTAAACATACAATGTTGTTAAGTCGCGGAAGTCTGAGGGAAAAAATAGATTACAATTATTACCACTATAGAGTATAGACCTTTAAGCAACACAAACTCAACTTAACTAAGCTCAGTATTGAATTCAACAACTATCTGTATCCTACTATTTGTTTTTCCCAATTCTTCAAAAACTGAAAACCACGCAAGAACAATAAGTCCCAGTATGAAATATTCTATCTATATTCTTCATTTTCTCTGAAACCAAACAAATAAGTTGCAAGTTCAAAACAGAAACCAGAAAAATAAGTTGCTCCTAGCCTACATTTACACTACCACCGTGTGTGCTTCATTTCACCATTCCCGAAGTCCTCTAACATCATTTCAGAGCAAAACTATACCAAATTATGATTCTCAAAGCAAAATTTCCGAAAATACAAAGAAGTAACTACAATAAGAAGACCTTCTTAAAGCGAGGAGCGGCGTATTTGAGGCGGTTAGGGTTTCTCTTCGCGGCCATGGCTGAGACGCGAAGCTTGGGAGTGCCGTAGGAGACACGGCCAGGAAAGGAAGCCACGTGGCGCTTCCGGCTCCGTCGCGACGATTCGAGCGACGAAGTTGATTCGTAGCGTGGAAGCTTCAGCTCTGATGCTGCGGCAATGTTCATCTTGAGCTCCAACACAGCCATCGGACCGCAGAACCAGAGAATTTATGGAGGAGGAGAGAGTAATGTAGCGAGCACTGGAAATTTCAGGAACATCTTTTCTGGTGTATTCACGTCAGTACACTTTGCGCGGCTATGAATGGCGCCGTGTCAGCGATAGATTATGCCCTCTTTTTGGGCCTTCTGGCGTTTGTTTTTCAGATTTTAACGTCGATTCAATGGGCCGAGCCCAACATTGCTGCTAAACTATGGGTGTAAATGAGACTTTTTTACAGGCCGTTTAAATTTAATTCGCTATAAATATTCGTTATAATCGAGCTCAAAGCGAATTTAAACTCTAAAGTAATTTATATTCGTTTACTAAATGAGTCAAATTCAAACCTAACATACAGGTGTGTAAAGAGTTGAATCGAATTTCAATTTAGCAGGGCTCGACTCAGTCGTGAAAAAAGTGATCGGCTTGAGTTATGCTCGGGCTTGAACGAGCTTATACGACTAAGCTCAAACTCGTCCCGAAAAATTATAGAGAAGCTCGAGTCGCTTAACTTTCAATACAAATATGCATTAAAAATTAAAATAATATTAAATACTAAATATAATTAATTATTTACTAAACGATCAAACTCGAGACCGGCTCGGTTCGATTCGCCTCATTTAATTTAATTTTAAACATTTATTATGTAATAAAATATATTAATTAATTAATTAAATGTTAAACTAGTCAACTCGCCAACCTATCAAGTTTTAAAAGGTAAGGCTCGAGTACAGCTCATTTGTTAAACGAGTACAACCTTAAACTCTAATTCAGCTTGATAATAATGAGATCGAACCGAATATTTAACCAAACAATCTCGAGCATCTCGCTAAAAGCTCATCCCGTTTACAGCCCTATTAGACACTAGTCATTTGAACTCTATTTGCTAAAAAGATTTAACCAGCATATGTTATAATCTAACTCAAGCTTTAAACTCTATGTTACACTCTCTTTTTTTTATCACTTTAAACTTATGATTCCTAAGAGTTTTTAAAATTATTGTCAATGAGGGGCTCAAGACACACCATTATGTAGAAAGAGACACAATATTGCCACTAGACTCTCACTAAGTTGGGAGAGAAGTCCAACAGAAATTGGAAATAAAAACGCAACGTGACTCAAACACAGGTCCTTTGAACCAAAATTCAAATACTTAACCAATTAGTCAAGCGTTGGTCTATGTCACACTCATTTAGTAAAGTCAAACTCGAATCCAAAACAAAGACTCGCAAACCGGCAAATTTAGTTGTAATTAATTATAAACTTATTGGTAAAATTAAAACATAATTGATCGAGCTTAATAAGTCAGGTACCTCGACCAGTTTAAACTCATGCTACTAAGCAAATGGTATATTTTGAACAAATAGTATCAGAATAAATGTAAATGTGTGCATTACAGAAAAATTAATACTATTTGATATGGATGGCATATCTAACTTATTGATAAGTGTACATTGGTGCAACATATGTGAAAAAATAACCTAACGCACGATGGATTGCACATTTCTCAATTTAGACAACAAATTTCTGATGGATGCTCGCTCATAATCCGGATACTCACAGATGTGCAGAACGAGTACTTCAATCATAGGGGCGGAGGTGGAGGAGTGTGTGATTTTGCTAATCCAACCCATGCAACTATACCAACAGCGAGAACTACCCATCCAAATATATCATACGTGAGATCACTGAGACCACTGCTTTTCTTTTTCATCGTTGGAGTTGGAGTCTGAGACAAGCAAGATGGAGATATATCATCAGTAAACATAACTTAACTATGGGATGACTTGCTTAAGAAAGTGAATTTAAGCCGTCAAAAATAAAGCAATTACTCGCAAATTAACACTACAGATACAAATTAGAGAAGAATAATCTGAATATGAGGATCCTAGAAGGAAACCAGCAGAAAGCTTCCACAACACATTTCTGGAAGAACTGTGCAAGCACTGACCCATATACACATCCATATGATAGTAATAGCTACAAAATAAAAGAGGATCAACTGCTAATGACCTTCAGATCATTGAAAATAAATTCCATCTAAAACTAAATAACACTGCCAACCTAACAAAATTATGCAGAAATCTATTTTTTTCCTTATCTTGTGTGTGATGCATTGCTCCTATTAACTGGAAACCACAAGAGGGACTGTTAAAAACAGTCGGCAAATAGGGAGACCAAGGTAAATGCCCATGCAGATTTGGGATGCTACAAAATAGTTAAGTTGTAGGGATGGCATATTTCCCCGAACCCAACGGGGATCTGATGTCCCCAATCCGATTGAGCGGGACGGGGCGACCATACCCCACCCGAACCACCCTGTATTTGTTAAATATAAATCAATTCATTAACACATTGCAAATCCAACATAAAATTAAAGTCCATTCTCACCAATTTAAATTCTTAATTTAGCTCAAACATTTCAAGCCCAAAAGAATTCAATAACTAAAGACTCAATCCTAAAGTTATTTGTAGCACAAATCCTTACGAAAAGTTATTGTTTTTAGCTTGATACGAAATAAGTTAAACAAATTCGGGGTGAATTCAGGGATTCCCCGTCTCCGTCGGGCGGGGACGGGGTCACTAAATTCGCCCGAACCACCCCATTGTCATCTCCATGAAGTTGTATAAACACTCCTACATATACATACACACAGGCACGTAAATGGTTCTTCTAACAACCATTAAAACATGCTTACATAGAGAGATAATAAGGCGATCTCGAGAAAACCTCTCACTTGTGTGACGTATAAGAACATTTTACCTTAAATACAGATACAGCCCATCAACTATTTGGTTGGTTTCTATCTAGAAACCATGGACTTGCAATAGTTAAATGCCCCCCCCCCCTTGCAGTGTGTTCTTACCATAACAAAATAACCACCAACCGCAAGACAAATAATGCACCAACAAACAAAGAACAAATAGAAACAGAAATGAGAAAATAAAAATGAAAGGAAGCAGCAGAAGTGTCAGGGAGATCACCTTTGCAGTTGATGAAGAAGAAGGTTCAGCTACCTCCATCTCCATGGCCTGCTGAGGAAAACCATGCTTATGGATCTCCTGGTGCAATTCAGGTGCCTACAGATACAGAAATCAGTTATCACAACCACATTAAGATGCAAAAACAATCAATATAAACAGTGGTTTAGTATTGGTGTTCATTCTTTGGATGATCTACCTGCAAAATTGATGATAAGGAACTTAAGGAATAGTTGATTAAGCCATGGATAACATTGTATGAAGCTTATTTTTTTTTGTTCCTTTAAGTTAGCAGATATTAGCATTCCCTAACTCATCAAAACCAAAACAGAAATGTCTACACATAAAACAACATGCATTGACATTCCATACAATCCTATGCATATCACTCTTTTCAATAATTAGTTTTTGATATTTCATAAAACCGCAAGTAATTATTTATGGCAACTGAAAGCTGAGAAAACTTATATGTGAAGTTCAAGTTACCAATTCTAAATCAGGCGCACTTGCCCATATTAAAAAAACCTCTGTGAAGTCTGCAATAATCAAGTTTCACTTTGGATGGGGAAAGTTTACGCTAAGCCCTGAGTAATATTAGCCGATAAATGCACTCAAACTCTTTCAGCAGAGAGTCCTAACTACACTAACAAGTAACAAACAAGTGATAAACCATAAAATCATGACCCAATTAAAAAGGGAAGACCAAACTGATGTGCGATAACAACGTCTTTGACTGTATGAATATTTTCACACAGCAGAGAGCTTTTCTTGAAAGACCTTTTTAAATGTAACATGTTGGCAACAAAACAACCCATTATTGAGCCCTGTTAGAGGATTACCTTAGAAGCAACTTCCATAGATTTCATATAAAGTTCATTCCCTGGCTCCTACAATAAACAAAAATAGAAGTAACAGGATAAGGATATGAGGAAATGCCTACATAGCTTAAAGGTATTGGTGAAAATATACCTCCTCAAGAGCTTGTTGATAGTAGCCAGTTGCCATATCAAAGCGAAGTTTAGCCACGTCCAAGTCTGGAGTCAAAAATGCATGAGATGTGTGGGCATTCCCCAAACACCAAATGGCCTCGTGTTTCTTTGGATTAACCAACAATGCCTCCTCCAGCTTCGAAATGGCATCTGCAAAGACGCATCAAGGCAATAAATGCAAAAGGCAAAATCCAAAGATCTTGCAACAAAATAATAACGATTCAAACTCCTAAGCACGCATTAGCACAAATACTACTATACGAGTTTCAATTCTTCCAGTAACAACCAACAACAACAAAAAAAAACTCAAACTCTTTGACTCACTCTACACACACTAACTATTGGGGAGATCCGGGCCTTCCCTAGGAAGAGCACCCAAGGAAAAACTCATATACACATTGGAGCCCACCTTTGACCCGAAAGACTAGCCTATCAGGTCTAGAGTCCAACGTGTATATAAACACTCCTTAACTCAAGTAATCTTCCGACGTGAGACTTTGAACTCACATGTGGACCTAACACTAACAACTTTAAATCGCCCAAAATTGAGCAAATAAACCATTAGCATAAACACATACAATACCTTCAATCATCTTCTTAGACTCTGTGATACTCTGAAACTGAGACAACTCTAACAAGGCTCCTCCCCATCTCGTCAGATTCTGCAAATAGTAAAAGGAACACATAAATCATAAAATCACTCCATCATCATTGCAATTCATCCACATCCACAATGAAACAAATTCATACAGAAAAAAATGTCAAATCACAGGTTCTGAATTCAAAACACAAAAATCACTAACAAAGAGAAAGACACAAATTTCCAGGTTCAAATTGAAATTGAAAAAACAAAAGAGAGTAGAGACTTGGAGAAACGAACATCAGCATCGCTAGGGTCCAGGGCATAGGTTTCTTCGGCGGTTTTGCGAGCGTGCTCGAAGAACAAGAGCCGATCGAAATCGCTGGGCATCTCCATGATTGACCACTGATCTGCTCTAGCCTCTAGGGTTTTGGGTTGACCGTACGGAACGACTCTACTCGGACGGTGAGGATAGAGTCCTGAATAAATCGGTAGCTAAAAAGAGTACGCATTGAACAAAAGACTGAGGCGAAGATCTCGCAGTCCCTCTAGTGGCATAACGGTAATTCCCTACCGATCTGTGCGGTTCGGTGACACGTGTATCCGAAATGCAACACTCCAGTGTAGACATGCTTGGTCTCTTCCGATTCGTAAAATAGAGAAAGCCCGGTGTAGTAGCTGGCCCAGTGTTTATATGGGCCAAAAACTTACCTTTTCTTTTTCCCCTTCATTTATTGGGCCTGGATAGCCCATTAAGGGTTGTGTAATTCCGGCCCTTGAATGTACTATCTGGAGTGTTGGGCTTATTTGCAAAGACGAAAATGGTGATTTGTTAAATGCGTTTGGAATGAGGTTTACATGGTTTCTATGACCCGTAGAGGTGGAGGTCGTAACTCTACACGAAACATTAAGGTGGATCGACATATTGAGATTGTCCGATGTTATTATTGAGTTTGACTGCCTCCGCATTATTAATGTTGTGAATAGGCGAGAAACTTTGAGAGGTCGCCTTGGAGGCATTTTGCTTGATTGTAAATTTTTATCACATACTCTTTCTCAGGTCTCAATTATTCATGCTAAGATATCTTGTAATATGACGGCTCACAAGCTGACAATGCTCTTACTTTTCCTGTATGAGATTTAAGTGGAGGTTTTGTTTCATCGGATCTAGTTATAACGATTAGCTGCAATGCCAATTTGCTTGCGTAATAAAAATGAGTTTTTTTAAAAAAAAGTCTATGTGGATATTCAAGTCATACTCCCGTAATCTCATTGTACATTAAAAATTATATTTAAATTTTTTTAATATTACATCGTCACCCACTCATTCTAATTATTCGTTAACTTTTCTACACCCAAAATATCACTGTGGAACCTCAAACCATGACCTTATTGAACTAATACGTTAAAACTCAGCTTTAAAATTATATTGAAGGTTATCTTAAAAGTACATTTATTTTGTTAACAAATCGAGAACATGTCAAATGAAAGACAAGCCCTCCGTTGCCATGTTATTTGGATTTGTTTGAGGCTAATCTCAAATTTAAAATGTATGATCTAACGTGGTTCCGATTAAAATCTAAACTAAATATAACTATGACTAAGATATTTTGAAACTTGTAATTTGGAATTTTTGTAAATTATCATTGAATAAAAAATTGAGTCAGCTATGATTTAAAGAAATTTTAGAAATTGTAACATGAAAAGTTAGAATCTCTCAATTCACAAAAAGAATTTCCAAATATAGATACTAATATTGTATTAATTCGTAAAAATATAAAAATAATTTCAAGTTTTAACTAGTTTTTTTAATATTACATTAATTTCTCTGATTATCTTTAAATCCACCCCACCCAGATGTCGTGCTGAACCTCGAACTCTAGTAAGAAGTCAGAGAGCAAACGGAACCAACTACTAGACCACACTCAAATTGGTTCAAGTTTTAATTATATATTTACATTTGAAACCTAAAGTTTTAATATTTTGTATGTGTGGGGGTAATTTGAACCGTGAATTAATACATTTTCTTACATAATAATGATAAATTACAAAACACAACACAAAACACAAGATGTTAAGAGATACACATCTCTATCCAATTCATATCATTTGATGGTCCTAATAAATTTGTTCACATGCCCAACATGTAAGCTGGGTCAATGTATGGAGGTTCAGTTGATGTTAATGCCTCAACATTTATGTTACTCTACAACCAATCCCACCAAATTCCACTATTTGGCTATTAAATAATAAAACCAAAGGTGATCGTCATGTGAAGGAGACTACAGTTTAAGTAGTATTTAAAACAAACTGGTCGGCAGGTCACAAGACACAAGAGGATATGGCAGTATCTTTTTTATATTATTTGATTATAGAACAACTAGTTGGGTTACTAAAGCTATGGACTTTAGTGCCTGATCGAACAATCGATGTAGACCCACTAACTCATTTGAATTCCCTTTTCCCACCTAATTTATAAAAATGTATTTTTTTCTTAAAGCATATCCAATACTAAAATGATGTCTCAAAATATAAATAACGTCTTGTAATAAAAAACAGTGAATTGTCTTTAGTAATGTATGGAAATATGAACCTTACAGCTTCTTCTAATTACTGGGACACTTCAGTTGGTATGTGATTTATCTATTAGTTTACATGATTTTATTAATTTGAATCTCACATTTTACAAAAAGAATAACAAAATAGACATGTATGTTTTTACGGCAAAAAAAAATAATCATTAGTTCATCATTTTTTGCAAAACAAAAATTTATCCAATATGACAAAAATATCTCTACAACTAAAAAAATCAACTCGAGCTAATTGGTTTTCTATTTTTCAGTCGATCATCGTAAGTATGCAATTCGATAAAACAACAACAAAAAGATAACGTCGGACCATATCAGAGGCACGACAAGAGGAATAAGAGCTAGACATCGAGCTCATTTGAGAAGCAACTCGAGCTTGACTTTAAACTTGTCCAACCTTGAAATATCACAAACATATATCAACAACATGCCGGTAAAACGAAAAATCATCAAGCTTAGACCGAAAACTTTACATTATTTTAAATAAATAAATATTCATTATTTTCAAACAAATACACACCTTTTATAAATTTATTTATTTTAAAATAAAAACTACATAACAACGTTTTACATATTTTCTTTTTTGGGAATAGTACAAAACTAATTTTTGCCATTAACCATATAAAAAAAACTGTCTTGTGGTTGTGGAATTACATATCAGCAAAATTTATTGTTTGGCAGAGAGCAGTGGCCCCGGGACGAGCCCAATACACGCCGTGACTGGCGCGGCGTCGTTTTATCGACAACGGTACAAAACTCTAGCCTCACCGACACCTCTTACTTGGGCCAACCATCCTCACCTTCTTGACACGTGGAGCAAAGCTTGTCCCATGCAAGAAACCGTATTCGCAACCGCACGTGCAGCGCGTGCGTGCAGTTCTCGGGTAAAGACACAAACACATCGTCTCCATCCGAGGAAGCTTCTCTAAATTTAAGGAACCTTGAAATATGGGTCAAGCGTTTGTACCTCACGCAGAGACGGCGCGCGTGGAATCGCGCTCTCGTCCACAAGTAACCAGCCAAACAAAATTCAAAAATCGAAGTGGCACTTCTGTAATTAAGAGAAATAGGGAGGGGCAGTTTGGGTATATAGATGGTCTATAAGTACTGAAAAATCCACCCTGGTTTCTCCTCTGTCGTGTCACCCAGAGCAGCAGATAAAAGGTGCGTTCGCTTCTCTTCGTCGATCCCCAAATCTAGGGTTCCAGAATTTCAGATTAAATCTCATTTCTTTACTTAATCGAATTTGGGTTTGCTTGTTTTTTTTTTACTTCGCTCAGCTCAGTTCACTGTGAGTATTTTTTCAATTTATTGTTTCGATTTATGATGGAAATGGGATTTTCAATTTTGATTTAGCTGCTTGTGCTTTTGTTCTCATATTTTCTAGTTTCTCTGGTTCGATTGAGGCAAAATGTTGTTTATTTCCATGTCAATTGGTTTGAGGTGTGTTAGGTAATGCGATCTGGTCATGTTTTTGGTTTTGTTTAGGTTATATTGAGTAAAAAGAGAAGTATATAACATTGAATGTGATTTTTAGGTTGTCAGTTTGATTACCTTCCAATAAAGATATGGTGTTTATAGGGAATGCAGTTTTGTTGTGGGTGCTAGCATTTTATGTTCTGGTTTGGTTTGGTTTTCATTTGCTAAGAATTTTTTTTGATGGATTTTAGAGATGATTGGAGAATGTAAATAGTGTAAACAGAGCTGAGTGATGGTTTTGATTTTTTTTTTAAATTTCTGTTTTTGAAAATCATGGAAGATAATAATCTGTGCTAGCTTGCTATCACTCTTTAAGCTTGATCATAGTTTCTTATGTTTTTGGAGTTTGTTAGTTGTTCCTAAATAGCAAAAGTAGTCAGAGGCGCGAAGTCCCTTTTAATATCCGCAACCTGAACATTTGTCTGAATAAGGGATTCTACTAATTTCAAGGGAAACATTTATTTCCTTCTATTAATTATTGGGTTAATTTGTTGATAGAAGAATTTTATCAAAGTTTTCAACTTTCAAGGCTTTGTTGTCCTTTCCCTCCCTTAAATATGTTGAATTGTATTGATAATCTTTTCCTTTCTCAGCTTAATAGATTCAGGTTAAACTGATACACTGCATCCTTGTATTCCCTGACCCCTCCCCCAGTCTTTCCATACGTGTATTTTGTTGGATATATTTACGAGAAAGTCCCTATTTGTTTTGACAGCAGACTTCACAAGATGGAAAACATGAACAGCTTCTGGCAGTTGGGTGATGAGCTTCGAGGACAATCAAAAGCTGGGGAGGATCAGAAATGGTTGATGGCTGCATCTAAATTAGCTGATCAAACAAGGCTGAAGGGAGAGCGCATGAACAACCTTGATCTCTCCAAGGGCCCAGCTGAAATCAGGCCAAGGGACAAATCTGGGTTCCAAGAAGATAACAAATTTGGAACCTTTAATTTTAACATGCTAAATTTGGAATCCAAGATGGCTGAAAATGTGAGCAAGAGTTCGTTCAGGAATGGTATTTACAATATCAATGAAGTGTACCCAAAAAGCAATCCAACCGCTTTTGGAAATCTTTCCGGTGCCAAGTATGTCAGCAACAATCAGAACAACAAAGAGGCAAACAACAATGACAATCAAAACAGTGCTATTGACAAAAGGTTCAAGACTTTGCCAGCAACAGAGACTCTCCCGCGGAATGAGGTGCTTGGAGGATACATCTTTGTTTGCAACAACGACACGATGCAGGAAGATTTGAAGCGCCAGCTATTTGGTAAGTGTGATTTTCCTTCCTTTACCCTGCTTAGACAGTTGAACGAAATTGTATATCTGGTTGAATGCCTATCAAATTATTTATAATAGATGATTTTGGATGTTTACGCCTTCACATGACAAGGAATATCTTAATTGTAACCAGTATAGTGCCTAAATGCTTTTATGCAGTAATCATAAAGTGGAACTTTGATATGCTCTTTTTGTTGCAATCTCTTTAATGCTTCAGTTGAAAAGATGACAAATGCACACTATCAAATTTATTTTTTGTTGCCAGCCTTTTTTTTATTCTTCTTATTTTCATTCTGCAGGATTACCACCAAGGTATCGGGATTCTGTACGGGCAATAACTCCAGGCTTACCTCTGTTCCTTTATAACTATACAACTCACCAGTTGCATGGAATTTTTGAGGTATACATGTGAAATATTCATTTACCTCTATATGCAATGATGTATGCAATTAGGCATATTATGTGCTAGGTGACTGTCGCTTTCCTCTTTCTTTTTAGTGTGGCCTTAATTTTTTGAGATCAGAGGTGTGGTTCAAGTAGAACCATCTCAGAAATAAAGGTTCTTGGTATGTTCTTTAGATTTTTCATTTTTCGCTCAAGTAGTAAACATTTTAACTAGACTGTGCAGACCTATACGAGAAGATTAATATGTTCCAGTATTGTTCATCTAAATCAATCTGGTTCTCTTGATGTTGCATAGTAGTATATTATTATTGGCAGAGATAATAACAATATGTGGACTGGCTGTTGTGAATGTTTCTGATCATCACTTGAAATGAGACAATGTCTGGAACTGAGCTTCTTAATGTATTATTGTTCTGGTAGTTAAACAAATTACTTTTATACAGGCGTCAAGCTTTGGGGGTTCTAACATCGATCCGACTGCTTGGGAGGATAAAAAATGTAAAGGAGAGTCAAGGTTCCCTGCTCAGGTATAGTATTGATTACGAATAAACATGAGATGTTTGTTTCTATACGATTTCTGGCGTCCAACTCATGTGGTTTATTTCCTCCCTTGTTTGTTAGGTGCGGATTCATGTGAGAAAAATCTGCAAAGCATTGGAAGAAGATTCCTTTAGGCCAGTCCTGTACCACTACGATGGCCCCAAGTTCCGTCTGGAGCTCTCAGTTCCAGAGGTATGATGGCTCGAGCCCTCTGCCCTTTTTAGGTTTTATGTTTTAGTTTACATTATTTCTTCTCATTTTCAAGTGTGTAATTGGTTTTGTATATAGTAGTGGATAAACCTGAAATTTGGTTTTTGTGTTTGTGCAGACCCTGGACTTGCTGGACCTGTGCGAACAAGCCGGCTCTATTGCGTAAACTGGTGTGTGGCCGTAGAGTGTGAATCTGGTAGGTGATGGGGTGTGGCCGTAGACTGTTTTTCCGTGAAGCGCAAGCTTGGGAGGTAAAGTTTAGTCGGGCGAATCTTCTCTATAAGTGTAGGGAATGCATGCAACCCTAACCCTACCGAATAAATACATTTGTGTTGTGTTGTGATTTTGTGAGCTGTTGCATAATATGCTATATATAGTGCTATAATTTTATAGAAAAGACTTGTGAGATGTAAGAGAGACTCTGAAACATGTCATTATGTTGTGGTAAAGAGAAGTCTCCGATGAAGACGGAGGTTTATGGTCACAGTTCTTCCATGTGTCCTTGAAAACCTTAATCTATCCATCTTTACATGTATTTTTTGTGGATATTTCTTGTTTGATATTTGGTTTGGGTTATCATACCAAATTCGCCCGTTTATTCAGTGATCACGCAAGTCATGTGTATCGACTTTTCTCCGCATAAATAGACTTACAATTTCGCCATTTTTTCAAAACACAATCAATTAGATCGGATTTTATCAACGAGCATGGCAATGGCGTCATTTGTCTCCCATTTCCACATATTTCTCATCGCCCTCAGTTTCTTGTTCTGTGCCTCTCACTCTCGACCGTTGACGGTGACAAGCAATGCTCCGGCACCTGAACAATGCAAGAGTTATCGATTCCCAACTCCATCTGGTCTCCGCTTCAGAACAAAAGCACCGCTAATGCAAGAGTTTGTGACTTCACAGTCTCTCGTTCCGGCAAGTTTGACGTGGCAACAGAAGGCCGTTTTGACTAAATTTGAAGTCAACGTCATTCCGATTAGACCAGTGCTTGTGCTCCACAAGTAATGTGATTTAATTTTGCTCATGCTAAGCTTTGAGCGTATAGAATAATTTTTTTTACAAATTAATACAAAAGAAAATTTGCCAATCGGATTTGCATTGTGATTAATTAAAAGGATAATCGAAATTTACATTCCTTTACTATAATTTTGCAATTTAGAACTTTAAATTAAATTTTCGAAGTCCCATTTACCTTCAAATGTTTAGTGCTTATATTCTGACTTAATAGATAATCATATGCATGAGTCAACTACCATATCAAACTTATGCTAGTGTTTGAATTTTTAACTTAATATGACGCGGGTTATTTATATATGAATATGACTGTCGTTCATTCAATGAAATTGAATCTTTGACATAAAAGTTGAATTCACAATTAGTGTGTATATGAGGTTATCATTATTTATAGCTGGATTGAGCTGTTTCTTGTCCCATCTTCGGAATTGGTCCCATATCAATTCCATTGATCCAATCCAAGAGCTCCCAACAACAAGTGCGGAAACGACGTCGTTCAAATCACTAAAACCGCACCCACAACCAAATCCCGCTAACGGACAATTCTTACCTCGTCGTCACCGATCAAAACAACTCACAAGTCACAACCCGTTCGATAGTGCTTAGTTCCTATCACGATTCCGCATCAGTTCATAAATGGACGGTCCCGATTGGTCTGTGAGAAATAATTCGTCACAGTCCATTACTGCTCTCAAGTTTCTATTTCTTCATCAAGAACAGTCACGGCACAGCCCCTCGTCACTCCACTGCCATTACCATCTCATCTGTTGCAGAGCTCGAGCTCTGATTGATTGAGGGTCGAGCGAGGAGCCCAGAAAATGCCAGGACTGACAGCGCCGTCTGATTACTCAAAAGAACCTCCTCGACACCCACTTCTCCAAATCAACTCCAAGGTAATCGAATTTTCCATTTTTGGTTCAGTCTGTGAAGCTCGATTCATATGATTTTGAAACTCAATACCAAGTTCCGGGTTCGATTTGGTCTCTTTATCGATAATTTGATGTGGGTATTTTTGTTTATGGTTGATTACAATTCTGGGTTTTCGATTTCATACATAGGCTATGTGCTGGTGTAGTGGTGTGTGTCTCTTTTCCTGTAATTTAATGGGGGTATTGGTGTTTTTATTGTTTATCTATGATTCTGCAGCAACCCTTCAATGCCGAGCCGTCGCGCTCGGCTTTGATTTCCTCTTATGTGACTCCGGTGGACTTCTTCTACAAGAGGAACCATGGCCCAATCCCAATTGTTGATGACATTGAAAGGTCACTGTTTTGATGATATTATATACCATCTTGTAATTTATTCTCTGCAATTTTCGTATTGGACCATGAAATGGAAAGTTTTGATGCTAGAAGCTGCTGATCATGAAAACTTGTTTACTTGAACAGATATTGTGTTTCAGT
The DNA here is from genome assembly GCA_036897365.1 of Geranium brycei. NCBI lineage: Eukaryota > Viridiplantae > Streptophyta > Magnoliopsida > Geraniales > Geraniaceae > Geranium > Geranium brycei. Next base: position 12,125 of record JAYMTP010001109.1, on the reverse strand, counting down.
GACTGGTTTGATTGACAATCCCAAGCAGCTGTATATGAAAGATATCAGGTGCGTGATGCGGCATTCAAGCTATTTTAGTTTTTATTCTTTTGATTGACAAAGTTGATTCTGCTGGGGATGTTCGTTGTTATTAATAACAGGAGTCTTCCGAAGTATAATGTTGCGGCTGTTTTACAGGTATGTTCTTTTCAGCGTGTTTGCATTATATTGCTTAATTTGGTGGATCACTTGGTCAAGTATCGTAATTTGGTTCAACTTTGGTTTGTAGTGTGCAGGTAACAGAAGAACTGCTATGAGCAAAACCAAAACAGTGAAAGGAGTTGGCTGGGACGTTTCCGCTATAGGAAATGGTTAGTTTTTCCTACTATGACTTCACCATCTCTGCGTGTGTGTCTGAAAGGGATATAATTATCGTATTATAAATAGATGATAAAAAGGTTTATATTTTCAGTTAATATGTTTCTCCAAAGCTTATTACTATGTATCGATTCGTGTCTACTTGTGGTGTAAAGACGAGTTAGAGAGTTTAACAAAAAAAATTAACTTCTCAGCTGTTTGGGGTGGTGCCAAACTGGCTGATGTCCTCGAACTTGTTGGAATATCAAAGCTGACAGGTGCCACCAAATCAGGTGGAAAACATGTCGAATTTGTCAGTGTTGACAGGTGTAAGGTAAACCTTCACGCTTTTGTCTACAATTCTCAAAATTACATTGTTCTTCATCTGTTCTTGTTGCCTACATGGATGAATTTTCTTCAATATAACCTTGAAAACACTGTAGGAGGAGAATGGAGGTCCTTACAAGGCGTCAATTCCACTGAACCAGGCCACAAATCCCGATGCTGATGTTTTACTTGCATATGAGATGAATGGGGAGGTTAGTGTACTTTGCTTTCGTAGAAGTAAATTCTATTTTTATTTATCATTTATATATTTTATTTGGTGTGATCGTTGTGTGTCAATCTACATGTCTTAGCTAGCTTGCCTGTCTTCACATTTCCTTTAAGCCTAATTCAACCTTTGGTAATGTACTTTTCTTGGAGATGAAAAATTAGTTACTGATATTAGTTTACTGTCTTGTTACTGTGCCAAAGACTCTTAACAGGGATCATGGGTACCCATTGCGCGTTGTTGTCCCGGGTGTTATAGGTGCCCGTTCTGTTAAATGGTTGGAATCCATAAACATCATTGCAGAAGAATGCCAGGTTAGGATATTTGATATCATTGTTGATAATCAATACTAGATTTTCCTTTTTTTATCAGCATTGTTGTGTTAACGTCGATATGTTACAGGGTTTCTTTATGCAAAAAGACTACAAAATGTTTCCTCCATCTGTGAATTGGGATAACATTGACTGGTCTACAAGGAGGCCACAAATGGATTTCCCAGTTCAGGTATCGATTCTTATGACACAGAAAGTCTGTTTTTACAACTGAGAATATTCACGTATTGCTTAAATTACGTATTGGGCTTTTGCATCGGCTCTTCCAAGTGGTCTGTAATTGATTCAATACACAATCAATCTCAGCAATTTAGGAAGTTCATTCAAACACATTCTGTAATGCAATTATTACTTACTGACACTTCCTGATCTGTTTTTGACAGTGTGTGATATGTTCCCTGGAGGATGTGAATGTCATAAAGCCAGGAAAGGTTTGTGCAGTATTTTTCCTTCCTCTTGTCTATACAAATGAATGTTTTATGATTATGTAGATGTGTAGCAAATGACACTTATTGCTTCTCTAAATATTCCCAGCAACTTGTAATCCGTGAAGTATTGTCACCATCAGTGCGTGCATACTAACTTGTTATTCTTGCTTCTCCAATCGAACCCTCATTATAGAAGCACTTTAAGATTCGTGAAGTATTTTCCATTACCTGCATTAGCGGTTCTAGTCCCTTCATCATAATAAGCATTAAGGAAATCGAAACTTTTTATCTTTTGGCCTAAACAATTTGTGCTCTTTGGATTTTCTTTGCTAGTTCAAACGTTTTGTTCCCCCTAATGATTTTGTTATACTTCGGTTTATAAGTTTTTGATAGGTTGATCCCGTGGTATCTTTTCTTCTATCGGATCCTTGGTTATCATGTATTTTTTTGCGCAGGTTAAAGTTAGTGGATATGCAGTGGCAGGAGGTGGCCGCGGAATTGAGAGGGTAGATGTATCTGTAGATGGCGGGAAAGCCTGGGTTGAAGCATCTAGATATCAGAAAACTGGCGTCACATACGTCTCTGATGATGAACACAGTGACAAGTGGGCGTGGGTGCTTTTTGACGTTACTGTAGATATCCCACACAGTACGGAGATAGTTGCAAAAGCAGTAAGTTCACATTTCATTTGATAGAAAACTTCCTATTGTAAGAATTTGTCACTCGGTATTTCATGTCCACTCCTTGTTTGCATAGGCCGTGTTAATTGTAAAGTAGCCAGCATTACATAGACTTGTACATTTCAAAAGGCTTGAAATGTGTTTGCTTCAGTCAAGAGGTGTTTTGATAACCCGAGTTTTTAATCCTTTTGGCTTAGAAATGCCTTTGCTAGTTCAAAGTTTGATTGAGATTTGGAACCCTTAAATATCCTAGGGCAGTAGGGCTAGCTCAATTGGCCAAAACGAGTTCGGTCTCGTCTAAGGTTTAGGGTTCGAATCTTAGTTGGTCGCCTGCTTGAGAGCAGGTGTGGCATAAGGGTTAGTGTAAGGTTTTTCTTTCTTTCTTTAATTCCTTGTAAACCCTATAATAATAATAGGCTTGTGATTGTACAATAAGAGATGGTCCTTTATACAGGGTATAGATCAAATCTAAATATATTTTTTAGTAATAATAATAATAAACCCTAATCAATAGGTAATAAGACTAAACTAGAATTGGAATGATACTACAAATATGAAACTTAGGAAATATTCCTATTTATTGTAATGCGTTCAAAAACCCACCTCGTGTTAGTGAACTTGTCTTGTGGAACAATTCACTGAATCAAGCATTCTATAACACCTAGTAGATAATTTCTGTCATTTTCCATTTGAACTGAAGTAGGTAATAATCATGCCTCACTGAAATTGCAGGTAGACTCAGCAGCAAATGTGCAGCCTGAGAAAGTGGAAGACGTATGGAACTTAAGAGGGATACTGAACACTTCGTGGCATAGGGTTCAAGTTCGAGTTGGCAATGCGCACTCCAAAATGTAGAAAATAGATCCTCTCAGTGTCACTCTGTGCTGCTGCTGGGAATCTGAAATCTGAATATGTAGATCAAGCTCAAGACTCAAGAGAATAAGCTGTTGAGTTGAGCAGCTTCATGCACTATATAATCTGTCACTGGCTTCTGCTTTCAGTGTTGTAAACAAGTGCTTTGTTTTTCATCTCCACCACGGTCTTTAATATTTTAAGACTATGCAACTTTTCTTCAAATTAAAAAAAATGACCCTTCTCGAATATTGTTATGCTTTAATAAAAATATTATATTTTGATAGTCATAGTTCCTTTCACCAATTTGTAACTCGAGTTTAAGTTCATCAATCATTTTGGGTTTTAAGTTTACTAGTGGCAGTAAGGTTTGAGCTTGATCTCGCTATGAAGAGCACTAAACTGATTTATTTTTAAGAGTTCTGTAGATTATTGTATTGATTTGAACCCAATTCGGCAGTCCCTTACAACATAAGCTTCATCGCTTAACTATTGGACCTTGTAAGTGTTGGATTTATTAGTTTGGATGCCAAAATGAGTTGAACTCGACTATACCTAATGTCTTTGCCTACTCAAGTAAGGTTAGAAATATTTTTATGGTTGAAGAATTATTATTATATATATATATAAATTAATTTTATTAATATATTTTAAGCAATTGGAATATAGATGAGATTACCATCTTATCTTCAATGTGTTTTGTTTTGTTGCTCTCTCGTTCTTTTTTCTTGTCTAGTTGCGTTCGTTTTGTCAATTCCTTTTTCTGTATTTCTCAACCTGCCCATGTGAATTTATATTTTCAAAATCGTGATTGCTCCTTTTAAATGTATTATTATTATTATTTTATGTAAAAAAATAACTCTCACCTACTCGTTACCATCTCTGATATTAATATTGTTGTCTTCTAACATGTTCTAGGGAGTTTCCAGATGAATCGATTCAGTGTCACCAATCCTAACCTACGCCGAAACACCTATTATTGTCTGTATTGACCATGGCATGGCACATGCTCTCCCATCATCATCATCATCATACCAAATATTTGGTACCATCTTTCGTTTTAACATATTCAGCCAAACAATTTTGACCCTTCCCAACTTATTTTTTCCTCTTTTAATAAATGCTATATAAATAAGTGAATTTATACTGCAACTGCCAAATTCCAATAATTCAGTGAGTGCCCACCTATACTTATTATCAAATATCCGATTGATTTTATATTGTTATGTATAAAGAAAATTGAGTCACGTTTGGGCACAGAAGGCCGTGTCTGGTGGTGCCATCAATTGCTTGCAAATATATTTAAGGCACAAAGATTCATGATGTGTGGATGAAAGTTTGATCCACAAATTTTATATCTTAATAAAGTTAAAATAGATAGATTCGGTATGATGCAATACTATCCACATCTTGTTGATTATAGTTGATATTTTTTAATTTACGAATCTTTAAATAATATCATAACTTTGTATTCTTTTTAATAGAATAAGAAATACTATAGTTTTTGGTTCATTTGAATTGATTGACTTCGCATACTAACAGCCAAATAGATTATACTTTTGTTGAGTTCACACACCAAGTAAGTCATGTATTTTTCTTTCTTTAAGAAAATATTTTCCATAGTATTATTATTTGATAACTCATTCTAAAGGCAAGCACCACTATGATTAATTGGTATTGCGTTCAAACAGTACAATTAGATTAGGACAAATTAAGATGTACATGTGATCTAAGTTAAATCTCATCAAACACATGCCTATGAAAAAAAGCACACAAAATTGAAGTGAAAATCTTACATGCATTATAATAAAGTACACGAAATTGTATAATATATTTCTAATTTTAAAAAAGCAATAGAGAATACTTCAATTTCAAATAAAGTATCATTACTTGTAATTATTTAAAAAAAATATGATAGTATTTTTTTATTGAAATTTCTAGCTACCCTTACAAAACCCGAACGCCAACCACTCAAGCCCACAAATCTCATTCAAAATCAATTACATGTGAAAGAAAATCGGCTCAAACTCCTGACCAATAGTCAGGTAGAGCCTTCTTGAACTACTGCACCAAATGCGCTTTACAAATATGATGTAATTTAATTTCTATTGATTCAAATATTTTTATTTTAAAAATTACATCAAATTCTCTACCCATAAAATCCTTCTTACTCTTTCAACATAATTTGAACAAAAACTTCTCCATAAATGTGAGCTTCAATTGTTAGACTGTCTCGTTGGAGACATCTAAGGATGTCATATATTATTAAACTCTTATCATTAAAATTCATCAATCATTGCCATGATCCGATAGATGTTAATTGGTGATATGACCCCAGCCGTTGGATTGGATGTAGCGAGTGAGATCAAGATTCGTATTATATTGACCAGGAGTCATATAGTAGGGTCCCTTATTATTTTGCTATGGGATGAATCCATTCAAATTTAGCCACTTGTACATATAGTAAACACATCAAAAACTATTTCCAAGACATCATAGAAAAAGACAAGTAGGTAAATAGATGGGGAATGGCCACCTACAAAACCTTATACATTTCACTCAATCAAACATTAAAATAACACTAACTGGCTGGTTAAAAAAATATTGTTGATGACTCATACATATTATATTATTTTAAAAAAATACTTACATGAGCAGAACTAATTTTGTTGCTGTGTAGTAAAGAGTTACTAAACACTTCAACATCTAATATGTTTGAATGTATAAAAGTGAGTGTTCACTCTCTTTTCACAAAGTTTAAATATACATGAAAAATACAGATATAATTTTTTAGTTCGATATCAATCTTTGATGAATTAATTAACTACGCATCTTCCAAACCAATGAATTTAATTTGTGACTTCCACTTCTCTTTCCACAAAGAGGCATCTAATAATTAGTGAGTATGGGCAACACGCATGTCGACGGGTTAAAAGACAACACATGAATGCAACATACGAACATAGAAAGTTATATAATATAATACTCATTTAAATTTGTTAAAAATGCTTTTATCTTCCACGTGCTGAATACCTTGACTATTAAAAATAATTATATAATGACTTTTGGGAGATGAACAGTGTTCTGTGTAATATTAAATATTACTTGTTAGATTGTCGATATCAGCTAGATTATCTTCCATCATGTTTCTGCTCGAAAGGCCCTATTTTTTTAAAAAAACCTTCTCTTTAATAGATTACTATGCATCTGCTTTAGTGAAGACTTTATTTGTACCAGTTTCTTGCAACAAGGCGTATAAGATGTTATATACAGAAATATTATTTATCATTTAACCAATAAATAAATAAATAAATATTGGACTGGAACACTTACCTTATTTGAATTGATCAAGCTTTTGGAAACTTATTCTGGTGTCCAATCTTCAACTTTCCCTTTCACCAAAAATAAATAAATAAATTCAAACACCCATTAGTAGTAAAAGGGAAAATATATTTCTAAATGCAAAATAGGAAATAAATATAAAACAAATAAATTTGATACAGCATACCAATATAATTATAAGAGCTTGTGCTGGTCGAAGCTTTTGCAAGGCTGATCTGAATGTATCCATCATGAAAGCATTCACATCCCTTTTTGTTTTTGCCTCCGAATCTCTTCCTCTAATTCTGCTCTCGGCGCTTCTCTACTTATATTATGTAGTCTCTCCTGCACTCCGGCGAGCTCGAAAGTACTCGTCCTGTCACGGCCCTCGATCCTATCCCATCATCGGGTGTTTGGTTTCCTTCTACAAGAACCAGCACAGCTTGTTGGATTGGTACACGGAGCTGCTCGCTCAGTCCCCGACAAACACGATAGTCTTGAGTCGCTTGGGAGCGCCGAGGACCATTGTGACTGCGAATCCTGAGAACGTCGAGTACATGCTCAAGACCAACTTCAACAACTTCCCCAAAGGCAAGCTGTTCACAGAGATCCTTGGGGACTTTCTCGGGTGTGGCATATTCAATGTGGACGGCGAGCTCTGGCGGACTCAGCGCAAGCTGGCCAGCCACGAGTTCACCACAGCGTCGCTGCAAGGATTCGTGATCGATACCTTGCAGGACGAGGTGGGTAACCGGCTGTTGCCGGTTCTGGAGTCGCTGGCAGATGGGAACGTGGAGGTTGACCTGCAAGACCTGTTGAGGAGGCTAGCCTTCAACATGATCTGTAAGGTTTCGTTAGGGGTTGACCGGTTCTCACTGGACCCTTCTCAGCCTGCTTCGCCGATAGCGAGAGCTTTCGACATGGCGTCGATGATTTGCGCGAGGCGTGGCGCCGCGCCTCTGTTCCTGGTTTGGAAGGTTAAGAGGTGGCTCGGGGTCGGGTCTGAGAGGAAGCTGAAGGAGGCGGTTGAAGAAGTCCATGACTATGTTGAAAACATGATTCAGAACAAGAAGAAGGCAATGGGTGAGAAGGGACAGACCTGCAGTGAAGACTTGCTCTCGAGGCTGATACTGGCAGGTCACGATGATGAGGTGATAAGAGACACGGTGATCAGTTTTGTCATGGCGGGTAGAGACACCACGTCCGCTGCAATGACGTGGCTGTTCTGGTTGCTTTCTTGCCATCCAAACATCAAGCGAGACCTGGTGAACGAGATAGAGCAAGTTAAGAACGACTACGAGTCTTTGGAGGATATGAGATTATTGAAGGCGTGCCTCTGCGAGTGCATGAGGCTCTACCCACCGGTAGTGTGGGACTCGAAGCACGCCTTCGCCAACGACTTGTTGCCGGACGGAACTCCAGTCCGTGCCGGAGACAGAGTCACATACTTCCCTTACGGAATGGGGAGGATGGAGGCGCTATGGGGTGAGGACCGGTTCGAGTTTAAACCAGACCGGTGGTTTCACGAGCCAAACACAGATAGGGGATCGCTGAAGAATGTATGTCCATACAAGTTCCCAGTTTTTCAGGCCGGTCCAAGGGTGTGCCTGGGAAAGAATATGGCTTTCTATCAGATGAAGTATGTGATCGCTTCAGTACTCTCCAGATTTGAAATTGTACCGGTCAATTCCGCTAAACCGGTTTTTGTGCCACTCTTAACTGCTCACATGGCCGGTGGGTTCAACATCACCATTCGCCGTAGAAACATCAGTTGATAAACAAACGAAAACAATTCACTAAATTAATGAAAACTATTTGTTCTTATTCAGACTCGTGTGTTCTGTATTACTGTATATAACATGATAGTGTACCATATATGTTATCAATTGTAGAACAATCATGTAGAGAAACTTTAAATACGCATCTCACCATCAACTAACGTTAATGACACTCCTTGGCGTTATCATGGATTGGTGCGTGGCATGATCTAAAAATTGTTTGTTTACTTGGCATACATATCCGTGCTTTGTGCAACTGTTAAGAGCCGTCCAATTTCATAAAAATAAGGTTAGAGTGCACATGTGTGTCTTCAACGATCAATCCACATGCCATGATTTGAATAATAATTCTAATCAGTCAGCCCACTAACTCATTTTCCTATAATATTTAGGTTTCTCAGGACCTTAAACGATGTAAAAGCAAAAAAACTAAAGCTAACTAATCAAATAATCTATCCACTATGTTATTGGGGGATCAAATTATGCTTCTTTCTTTTTTTCTGCTAAACGACACAATATAAAGTAACATCTGATGTTAGTTGGTTCCACAGGTTAAATTGGTTAAAAGTAAGGGAGGCTAGAGTCCAATCTCACCTATTTTTATGGATCAGGTTCAACTTGTGACTCAGCCATTGATCAGTGAAAAGAATCCTATGGATGTAATGCAACTATATAAATGTATTTGGATCAATGTCACCACCTACCAAGGGGAGGATGAGCAAAACTAAATTATTCACGCAATTATAAACAAGTAAAGGTAGTGATACTTACAACGAGAACCTTCCAAATAGTTTGTTCCATTCATCGCAATGGAGCTTCACCTCTGCCCATGTATTATGAAATTCCTATATCAAAAGAAAGAAAACGACATATTAACACACTTTTCTGAGTTAACAATGAAACTACTATAGGTTCGATGGTGTAATGTGAACATGACTTTCTCTGTGCCCAATTTTGGCACATATGACATGAAGAGTCAGAGCCTCGTGTTTATTTTTATACTTGCAGTTTCTATGCCATGTCAGAGCTACTCAGTGGACTCGTACAAGCTCCGGTGAGATTGTCATGTTTGATACTGAATCTTAAAATAAAGTAATATGTGCCAAAATTTCTATGCCATATGACAAAATGCTTAAAATCGTAAATACAATAAAGTAATATTTCTCAGCAGATGATAATAGATTTTCACTAGACGGTATTTTTAGTCATATGTTTGATTCGTGTTCACCATCTAATTTTCAGTACATTAAAGTGATATTTCACAGCAGATGATGGTGATTTTTCACTAAACATAGTAGTTAACTTGAAGAAAATGATATGACATAGTCTATGTACCATTCTATTTTTTGATTGCGTCATTTAGTTTCAACTAAGTTTGTGTCTTACCGTCTTTCAAATCCATATAGAACGTTATTTAATCAAAGCTGTGGTATGACCAACATAAGTTTGGTCAATTGGTAAAGAGTTTACTTCTACATAAATGAGGCCCTGTGTTCGAATCTTGGTATGAACCATTAGATTAGGATTTACAGAAAAATGCTAAGTACTTAGAAAGATTTATTTACTCAAGGTTACTATTTCCTTTCACTCCAAGAGGACAGTCAAGATCTCTCTCTAATTGTTGACCAGCTTGGCTGAAGGTACATGGAACATAAATTCTCAAACAAAAATGCACAATCATCAACATTTGCGAAGCAAATGAAAACATAATTTATATGTTCCACCCACCCACAAAAACATTAAGAAAAACCTCAAACACATTGGAGCTCACAAGTTTTCTCAAAACAGACCCCCAACTTTAACATCAGAAAGTATGTATACCATCTGTTTTTTACCATTTTAAGTTATATGTGGTGCAATTCATTCTGAAACTACTCTTTCAAAACCAGCATTCCCTATCATAAATGAATCATTATATCCAAATGCAAAATTGCTTCTTATTTAACCAAATCTGTACCAGAAAAAAAACTCAACCAGTTCCACTGAAGTCTAAACCTAGGGGCATGCCTCACAGAACTCAGATCAAATCAAACTAAATTGAGTTTAGATTGCATGAATGAAGATTGTCTCTTCTCCAACCATGCACGACTACTCCCACTGGCCACTGCCATATGAAAATCAAATTAATCTCAATTCAAATCTCTCTTCACACATTCACAAACTAACAGCGCATTCTACATAAGAGAATAGCATTTGCATTGCATGAACAGATAAGGTTGATATGAGCCACTGCTGTCTAAACCTGGAACTCCAATTTCACACAATCAATCCAACAAAATCTAAATTGCTTCATATTCCAGTAAAATTCACAAATCCTGAGCTCAGATCCAACAAAATGTTCACTAAAACGTAAATTAATCAGCATTTCAGTGAGAATCGATTTGTGAACTCAATTTGTTCAACAGGATGCGAAAACAAAAACCTAGTAATCGGTACAAAAAATTACCGATCCAAGTCCGATGCGAGAAATGGGCAGCGACATTGACCTCGGCGATGGCTTCGCGGCTGGTGAAGGCGTCTTCTACATCGCTGAGAGAATCGAAGTTGAAGAAACTGAGGCCGAAAGCTATATCGGCTCCAGAAAGTAGAGATAGGAACAGTTTCAGGTTCTCGATCACTTGCTCTCTCCATCTCCTCCTTCACCATTCTCGATTCCGATGGAGACGACGATATTTTCCCGCCATTGTGGGTTCTCCAATTCTACACATCACTGGAAACTAGAAAGTAATGAGGCAATGAGCGTTGCTTTCGAAATGGCCACGGATATGAAGTCCGTTTTTCTTGATGCTTTTATACTTTGACGGTAATGGCCTTCTTCTTTTTCTTTAATTACGGGATAGCCAGTCGAATAAAAGAAGGCCCAGCAAATATCTTGGGCTTGTTCGGCCCAACGTATGGCCCAAGGCCGAACTCCATTTTATTACTTTGAATTGAGTAATTATTCACGTTTTGCAATTGATTTCCTTAAACAATTCAAAATGGTTGGTCCCTTTATTACTTTAAAAGGTTGTTTTATTATAACTGATTAGTAATATATTTCAAATAATATATGTGGAGGATGTTTCAGCCACCTAAGAAAATTTACATACACATTAGAGCTCACTTTTGACAAAAAGTACTAGTTTAATGTGTTTTAAATTTAATGTGTATGTAAACGCAATAATTTTTCAATGTGAAATTTTAAACTTACATATAGAACTGACAATATAATCATATAATTTATATAGAATGTTAATTATTTTAAACGTTCATATATGAATTATTATACTCCTACTTTTCCTTGGTCAATGGAGAAGATAATGGTTGGAAGCAATTACAAGCCAAAAAAACAGAAAAAATGTTGTTTTTTTTAAGCTAACAGTGACGTAATGTTTGATTATTTACTTTCGCCACATTAAAATGCATGATTTAGATGGCTAACTTACCTGCTCCTCAATAATGGGACTTTTATATTAATTCAGTCCATGGATAAGAACATAGGTAGAACCAAAATTCCAAATCGCATAAAAATAGCACAATTAATTTGTCTTGAAAAAGGGTCAAATTCAATACAGAGTGTAGGGTAACTGGGATCGATACGCAGCGGAAAATAACATTTTAACCACGTTCTCGTCAGAATTTTTATGCAAAATACCAAATCGACCAAAAGATGTGTTCATAGAAAGCTTACCTCGAAATCGAATCAAAATGTTTGGACTTGGACCCAAATCCAATTTGGGTGGCCAACGTATCCCGTCCCACGGGAATCAAAGCCCACGTAGTTCGATTTGAGTATCCCGAATCGGTGTACTCCCCGAAGTATCCACACGAACGAGCGGTTCTAAACCAAGACTTGATAATATACT